>JAINUW010000047.1:0-160018 GCA_020205615.1 Panax quinquefolius
TAAGGTTGTAGTATGGAGAAGGATCAAGCAAATGATTGAAAAGATTTTTCGCAAGATTGTTGTGTGTTAGTTGTACTATGAATTAGTACAGATTCAAGAAAGGATTATGAATACGGATTAAATGAAATTCGTATTTAGAATGGAGTTAAGATTAAGTGGGGATTATGAAATGTTTGTGTCACTCTATTTTCTATATATCTATTGAGAATGTGATTCTTTTCTCATGTATATAACCGATAGTTAGTGTATAGTTAGAGAATATAAGGTTAAGAAATGCAGTTCTTAAAACTCATACTTATGGTAATGCGTTAAGTAACTCATGATTATATGAAATGTTTGTGAACCCTCGTGAATGGACGACAAAGGTCTGACTAGGACAAGTTCTTAAACTCATATGATTGTGGAAAGTTCCTGAAATCATAAGTGTGGTAAGTTTGACTAACTGGGTAGAACTAAGTGTGGATGCAGTATTAAGGATTATAAGAATAGATAGTGATATTAGGCAAGGAATTATTAGTGGAGACATAGGTTTCCCAAATCTGCTAGCTATGCTAGACTTCGAAATTTTGACATCAAGCTAAATACGCATTATGTGGTTTTGAAAAAATAATAATAATAAAAATAATATATATATATATATATATATATTTATATATAGATATACCATTTGGGGGCGGAAGCAAGAACAATTGAAAAGAACATAGTGGTGTATATAAATAACACAATTTATTACTAAATAGAAATAATTTTTATTGATAACTGAAACTATTTACAAACAAACTAAAAATTAAAGTGACTTACAATTTAACTCAGAACATTTAAGAAGAAAGAGAAGGAGGGGTTAAGATGGGCTAAACAGCGGTAGAAACCAAAGATTCATCCGAGAAGGAACTCAGAGTCTTTCTAAGTTTTGAAGTCCATTTTTCTAACTGAGTTTAGTTTCCTTTTATAGAATAAGAAAAGGAACTATTACAAAGTAACTATTACAAAATGAATTATTACAGACAAGCAACTGTATATGAATAGTGCTAACTTTTGACTAAATACATATGCTTTAGGCTACTTTAGACAAAGAGGCTGACAACTTTTGATTCAGCAGATGCTTTCGGTGGAAAAGAGAGAGCATCTTTTGACTTTGAAGGATCTTTGGGGCGGTCTTGGCGTGTTTGGAGCTACTTTCGATGAAAATCGATTCTTTTTCGACCGGGCTGCGAGGGCGGTGCATGTGTGGTTGGGAAGTTAGGCAAATGGGTCCTGGGCATCCTCTAGATCGATGGTGCCATATGGATCATACTGACCAACATCATCTGCAAATTGGCTGACTGAAGCATTCTGAGAAGAGGAAGAAGAATGAACAGAAGCTTCTTCGTGTAACTCATCGATTCTTTTGTTAAGTGCTTGGGCAATTAATTTTAATTCTTTACTGGAACAATTCTTGAAATCAGAAATGTCATGAGAACAAGGCGAACCGGTAGGAATAATTTTTTGACTCTTTGGGTTTTGACTCTTTTTTAATTGGATGGAAGGTTCTTTGGATGAAACCGGAAGAACCTTAAGAAGAGGAGCGGTGGGAAATTCTAAGCGAACTTGACTAACAATCCTATTAACATCAAACTTATCCCACCATTTGATGAAAAATTATCGAGAGAGAAGAGGAATGGTTCACTGAAAAGTACATGCTTCATGCTAATTGAAATCTCGACCAAGCGGATCAGTTACTTTAGTTGGGGTTTTAATGTCATATTGCCATTTAAGAATCCAGGGAATCTTATATTTACTAACAAATTGAAGAATGACAGGGACTCCATCGTACTTTGGATTGTGTTTACTGTGGTTATAAAAGTGACTAAGTTGAACTTTTAATGGTTCAGAAAGGAGATCATAAGTGGAACCAAACCATCCACCAATGAGAGAACCAATGAGGGAATTGGCTTTTGAACTTGTGATCGAACTGGAAAAAACAAGGAATAACTATTTGACTCATTTTGAAAAAGGATGACTCTATACCAAGCTTCCATATAATCATAATAACAATAAGAGTTATCCTGATTAGAAAGCTGCATAAGGTCAGAAGGATGTTTTCCCCAATCAGACATTGAAATGAATTGCTTATAATACAATGAATGATAAAGTACTTTGGATTTATCATTATTAGCATAAATGGGTTTAACAAAGATTGACTCGGTTTCAACAAGGATGTCCTTATAATACACAAGGGATTTATAAGGGGCTGCGAGCTGGAAATGCCAACCAGAAGGAAAGAACTGGGCGACCAATTTGACTGGGTCATCTTTAGGTTTCATATGTGGTTCAATATGAAACAGGTGAGTGGTCCATTTGAGCATATACTCAGAAATTGGATGACCGGGGTTTGAATTGGAGGCTTTTGATTGGTTGGAAAAAGGGTCAATTGGGGTTGGGTTACTAGCTAAGGCTGAACTGTATGGCTTGGGTATTGTACCGAGACTGGTAAATTTACCGGTGGTTTGATAACTTGGGTTAACTGGATGAGGAACCAAGGTTCCTTTTGGTTGATTACTTGGGCTAGTAGGGCGACTCGGACCACGAGAGGATGACGCTCCTCTAGTACTCATGATAAACGGACAATACCTGTATTAATAAATTCCCGAGTGAGAAAATCAGGAATTGAATTGTTACTGCCTTTAATGTATTCAATTTCAAAATCAAAGATACTTAATAAGGCTTGCCATCTAGTAAAGGAATGTTTAGAGGCTATGTTTTCAACATCTTTTTCTAAAATATTTTCACGATCTGCAATCAATGCGAACTAAAACTTTTGATTCAATAAGTCACTTTGAAATTTGTTAATACATAATACTAAAGAAAGTATATCCTTTTTAATAGTACTGTAATTTAAATGTGTATTATTCCATGCACCAGAATGGAAACGGACTATTTTTTCTGGAGAATTGAGAGTAAGTTTTTGCTTGAGAATTCCTCCAAATCCAATATCAGAGGCATCAGTTTCAACAATTTTAAATGCGGAATCATTGGAAATACCAAGGCAGGGTAATGCCTTGAAATATTTTTTAACTTGTTGGACGACAGAAGTGTGAGTGTCAGTCCATGGAGGAGGATTGTCCTGTAAACGCTGAAAAAGAGGTTTGCAAATCTTCTTGAGGTTTTTGTAGAACTTACCAATATAATTGAGCGAGCCCGAAACCCTCTGTAGTTGGGTTTTATTGGTAATTTTATCCAGGAATCATCGATAAATTGAATAGCTCTGTCGATAAAGTACGTATGAGTCGCGATAAATATTTAAACCAAGAAGCGAACTTTAAGCTTGAAACAAGTTGCATTTGGAAGGTGAAAGGACAAGTCCATTATCTTTAATTATTTTGAAGAACGATTTCAAATGTTTAATGTGTTCTTTAATAGAATTGGAAAAAACGAGAATATCATCAGTGTATACGACAATAAAACGACTGAAAGAGTTCAAAATATCATTGAGAATATTCTGAAATTCACTGGGAGCATTTTTTAGGCCAAATGCCTGGACATTCCATTCGTAATGACCAAATGGGGTAGTGAATGTTGTTTTGTACCTATCATCTAGGTGGATTGCAACTTGCCAAAAACCAGATTTATGGTCAAATTTACTGAAGATAGTGGCATTACCCAATCGGTTAATAAGGCCATCTTTGTTAGGTAAAGGGTACCTAATCCACTCTAAGACTTTGTTCAATGGCTTGTAATTGATTACTAGACGGGGAACGCCTCTCTCCTTCTCTGCTTTATTATTGACATAAAAGGCGGGACATAATCATGGGGATTTACTAGGCTTAATTAAACCTTTACTAAGAAGATCATTAATCTCTTTTTTACATAACTCCATTTGTTAAGTGATTCATTTGTATTGGCCTGGCCTTAGTAGGAATCAGGTGCTCTTTGAATTCTTTAGCATAAGGAAGCCTTACTACATGCTTCTTCCGATGCCAAAAGGCATTAAAAGAATCAGAACAAAGGTTTTCTTTTAAATATATTTTTAACTCTTCAATTTTCTCTTGAATTTCTTTATTTTGAAGTTGTTCTTCAACACGTTTGTACTTAATTTCTTCCTTTAAGAAATTTAAATGGGTAGATTTACAATTCAATAAATTCAATGATTTGGAAATAGATTCTTCTTGAATGAATTTTAAATCTCTTTCTTTAGGTTTAATAAGGAATTTAAATGTTATTCTTTTCCTAAATGTTTCTGACTTAATCCTTCATTATTGGTAGTAAAGGGTATAATAAATATATAAATGGTAACCCTAAGATGATCTTATCAGTAAGATTGTGGATTAAAACAAATGATGTTTTAAAGCACATATTATCTTTGATGAGATATGAACTTTAGGCGTTTATATTTTATCTCCATTTGACTACTATCATTTAATTTAACTTTTCATTAGTTTTCTTATAATACTTAGTTGGGATTAGACCTTCTTGAATACAATTAAGATCTGAGCCGAGATTAACTAGAAGCGAGGAAGTTGTATAGAAAAGGTTTTATCAACAACTAAGTTAATGGAGATATACCATTTTGAATGGTGATATCTTTAATATGTTTTAAGAAAGACCTTGAACAAAAAGATCTGGCTCTTCTTTTGTTCCCGATGATTCAGGCTCATCGTGATCTTCATCACTAGAGGAGAAATCATGGACTTGAAGATCAGATTTTTTTGTCTTCAAACTCTTTTCTTAAATTAGAGACTTCTAATTTTAAGTTAGAAATTTCCTTTTTCAGTTTAGTGACTTCTTAATTTATTTCTGGAAGGGTAACTTCCTTAACTGGGGTTTTAAATCTCTCAAGAGTTTTATTATGACTAAATACTAGTTTTTCTTTAGCTTTAATAATTTTATCCTTAACTCTATTATCTTTAGTTAATAAATCTTTTAACTGTTTAGTGTATTGGGATTTTAACTCGGGATCATAAATTTTACTAATTAGATCAATTAGCAAAGAACTTTCTTCATCTTCTTTAGTGATTACATTAACTTGTTTATTGCAACACTTCTCATTGCAATTGTTAACGCAAATAGTGATTTTGTCATTATCACTATCTGTTTCGTGGTTACTAGTACTGCTATTAGATGAATGAGGGATATCAGAACCTTCATCATTACTGATATTGTTCTCTATTCTCATTAATTCTAATAGTTGTTCAGTATCTTCACTTGAGATGTTTAATTGAGATAAATTTTTTCTTAATTTTGCACTCATTTTTATAGTGCCCTTTCGCTTACAATTGTGGCAAACAATTTTACTTTTATCAAATTTTTAGATGATTTTTATTATAAATTTTTCTTGTGGGTTTGGGTTTAGTGTAATATTCATCTTGATTTTTATCTTTTTTATTACTTTGTTTATGTTTATAGCGTCTGCGACTCTTATGATGATCAATATGTTTACGCAAGTGCTTTCTTCTAGAGGGAGCAATAGGAGGTAAACCATATTGTTCACAGAATGTTCCTAACTCATACTTGACTTTTTTCTTATCTTTACTAGCTTGTTTGGCTAATTTAAAATCAATACACATTTTTAATCTAATTTTTTGAATATAACTGATTATGTCACCATAAGTCAGGTTATCATAATCAATATACCCAAAATTTTTACTTAGCTCTTCTTTGACTTTATGAGCGAATAATGAAGGTAAACCATTGACGAATTTCTCTTTCCAGAATGGTTTATTGCTATCATTTCGCGTCATAACTCGAGAGATAAATACATCCTTGTACCATCTAAAATCAGTTAGAGTGGGACAAGTGAGATTACTAAGCTGATCGTGGATTCTCTTAGTTATATTACTGGGAGTGCCAACAAAATGTTTTATTATGGTAAATATTATAGTGTTAACTCCATCAGGTGGACCAATACCGACATCTTCATCAAAGATGGGGTTGCCGTCATCATCTAACTAGACAGCATGAATTATTGATAGTCTAGTATCTTCTGTGAGATGTTTTTCCCACCAAGATCTGAGAATACCAGTGAATCCACTAGCTAATAACTCAATAATATCTGGCTGAGTTAGATTGTTGAATTTAGTTATATAGATATTTGCTACCATAGACATGTGATTTAACTTGTTTAAAATCTCTTGTTCACTGAAACCATCAATGTTTCATTCATAAATTTTATTGGATGAAATAGAGAATTGCTTATCTAGATTTCTCTCTTCGAACTGTAGATCCGGAGGAGTAGGTCTAGAGTACCAATTTCTGGTTATACTAGTGTTTTAATCATTAATTTATTTAAGCGATCATTAAAATTTGGGGATGAAGAAGTATCGTAATGATCGACTTGCTATTGCTTTCATTGTCTGTTTCAACTTGATCAATGATTGCAATGGTGCCACTTGATTCAGGCTCAATTTTTAATTTTTTAAATAACTTATCAGTAGCTCTACTGAGTTCACCGTCTTTGTTGTGTAAACCTAGTTTACTTCTATTTTACAGTAATTTTAATAGAGGTTGTGTAATTTTTGAATCGGGTTTTTAATAGTAGTTTCTCTCGAATTTTTCTTCAATCCTATCTATTTGTCTTCCTACCGTTTGCTAGATATTGATTACTAAAATTTAATTGTTCAATTATTTTTTTATCATCTTTATTGCCATCTGAGATCTTAAAAGGACTGGCAACATCAGACATATTTTTCACTGGAAGTAAAACAGTCTCTAGCCGGGGATGACTAGAAGAGACTTTTGACTTATCTTCTTTAATCCATTGGGTTTAAGTTATAACATTACATTTACATTGATATTGATTATACCAATCGTAAAAAGTAATGTTTATCTTTTCACTGTTAATAAATCGTTTCCATCTATTAACAATTTTATCACGCTCTTTTTCTGTTGAATGATTAGACCTAATAAATGTCTTTTTTCCTTATTAGATTTGGAATTAAAATCTTTTACAAGATTGTCCCAATCTAATATGAAATCTTTTTTAAGAACTCTTAATTGATTATTAATCAGAGTCTCAAAATCTGACTGAGTAGGCAACTCATAAGGGGTAGGTGAAAAAGAACCTTCTTCTTCAACAAAATCCTTCTGAATATAACAAGGATGACTAGTTTGACCGTGATTAAGGATACCCTTTAATTTAATATCCCTAACAGAAGGGTTACTAAGTACTTCAGTGTGTCTTCGAGTGTGAACTGAAGGTGCTGAAGAACTAGTAAAATCTTCTATAATAACTGGTCTTCTAGTGCGCTCAAAACTTATTTTGACCGTTCCATCAATTTTTTTTTTTTAACATTCTCAACATTTAATAAATTATTAACTATAGGTTATTGAGGAATTTCACTGAGTAAAGTCCATTGATTAGGTAACGTAATATCCTTCTAGAGGATGGTTCTCAGGATCTGAATATTAGCATCACTAGTTGAACTTTGAATTAATACAATTTGAACTTTAGGACTTTTATTAAGAGCATGAACGTTCAAATTCGTTTTCATGGTCTTATAATAAATCCTATAAATCAAAGCTTAGGGCTGAGAACCCTCAATCATATGAGTAATTTCTTCAGTTGTTTTAATGTTTAATGTCAAAGCTTTTAATAAGTGTTGATCACTCAGACTTAATGTGAAATCAGGAAAGCAATTAAAATGGATAGGTCCATTGTGCAAACTTGATTCCATAGCACCAATCATACTTGGATAATAATTCAGGAACCTAGCATCTCTGAGACAAAGTTAGATACTTGAATTAATTCCTTTAATATTCAACGGTTTAACTGCAACTTGAACTAGACCGATGTGAATAAAATTGTAACCTTTCTTCCTATGTTTTTTGATAACATCAGGAGATAAAAGACTACAATTTTCATATTCTTTATTAATTGCATAAACCTTTTCAACAATTTTTACATTATAATCTGTCTTAAAATTATCTAAAAAGGTTGATTGGTATATTTCTTTAGGGGAAACCCTAGGTATGTTCTAATTGTGTAAAGCTTGGTGATATTTTCAAAAGCGTGTGTTTCTTGGTTAACTATGTCCGGACGGAGGCAAAGTTGATGGGTTACTAGTCAAGAGTTAGACCTAAATAATCTACTCATCTTTTCTGAGTTTTCAAAAATAAATTTTTATTCAATGTTCTTCCATACATACCCTCTTACCTTAAGTAGACTCATACCTATGTTCTATAACCCGACACTGCTCACCCAAGAGACTTACAAAGGTTAAACACGAACTAGGTGGACTACAACAAGTTAGGTGACTTTGGAATAAGGAAAAAAAAAGAAATTTTGAAAATAGTAAGGAGATAAATAGATTACGGATATATATATATATATATATTCGTAATAATTTTTGAACGGTTTATAGTATGGTCTATGCTATTTGTTTCGGCTAGACAATAAGGGTTTGAAATATCAAAATATATTTTTATTTATCAATTATGTACCATGTAACCTGGTGCAAAGATGATAAAAAGTTGATAGAGTTATAAATACAGGAATACTTAGTGTGAATTCGATCTAAAAATCATTGTTCCATTATTGTATGATGTGTTATGACAAAGTCATACAATGACGACATCCTTAAACAGGTTGTTAATACAGTACGACATTATGGCGTCATTCTCAAAAAAATATTTTCTAAATTTTAATTTTGCAAATGTGGTTTGGCTATACACATTTGTAAATCGATTGAAATTTATTATTGATATGAGTCTACGCTTATTCGATTTAGCTAGACCAATGTTCATAAACTCTAAGCGTTTTTGAAAATTTTCCGAACCAAATTATTTTGGTGCGGAATCGAGATAAAGACCGAGGTAAGAAATTTATTGTGCCTAAAGGCGGATGGGATAAAAGGAATGGGGAAAAATTGTTCCAACCCAAAGATACTTGGCAAGACAAGGCATATCGGACTAATTACCCTATATGTCTGTAAGTTATGACGGTTTGCGGATGAATTTCCATAAAACCTTTGCGAAAATAAAAATTCATAGTATATATGACTCCTCAGCACAATTTGAAAACTTTTAACTCTTGTGAGTGATGTATTGGGTAGCATGTGATGCCGTGTATGCAAGGTATGAGGTGTAAGTTGAATTTCGGGGACGAAATTCTTAGAAGAAGGGGTGAATGTGACAACCCGAGAATTTAGACAATTTAATAAAATCTTAACAGATTGAATAAAGGTTAAATAATGGACCTAGACAGAAAATAAGTGTATGTATTTGAAATTTTTGGGAATGAATTTTGTGAATTTAGAAACTTTTGGTGAAGGTTTACAGTGTTAAGAGTATCTGTGTATATGGTCATATATGTGTACAGTAGGTGGTTAAGGGTCAAGGGTTGACCAGATAAACTATATCAGTCACAAACCCTAATAATATATTAAGAACCTCGACGTTCAGTTAGAAAACCCTAACGATTGATAAGAAACCCTATTACCGGCTATGGAAACCCTAATTTCAGTTCCGGGAATCAGTAAACCTAATTTAGAATATTAAAACCCTAATTTCTAAAGTTGGAAACCCTAATGTATAATTAGGGAAGACCTAATTGGTAATTCAGTGATTTTAATGTTAATTAGAAAACATTAATCCTATTTAAAAGCCCTAATGTGATTAGGGAACCTTAATATAATTAGGAGATCCTAATTATAAATTAGAAACCTTAATCTTCTATTTTAAAAACCTAATTAGTAAATACTAAAAATTTAAATTTGTATAACCTTAGGGTTAAACCCTAAGGGTAAAACCCTAAGGGTTAAAACCTAAGGGTTATGAGAAGTTACCAAGTTGCCATTAACTTTATAAGTCAAATAACCAAATTGCCCTTCTTGAATATTTTAATGAGGTGGAGTGTAGATTTAACTCTACTTGTGGTTGGTGACCAACCCTAAGCTAGCTATGTGGTCTAGTAATCAACTTTAATTAGCCAACAACTGATCACATGATCAGCCATATGCATTTCAGCATTTTATATATAGATCAAAGAGAGATAAAGTCACCAAACTAAGCTCATTTGCATCCTTACACTCAACCAAACTTTTCTCTCTCCTTAGCCACAAAAATATTAAGTGAATGAGTCACTAGTTTGATCATTAGCAAGCCAGAAACAGATCGCAAAGATCAGATTCTTGATCAAAGCATGAATGAGGTATAAACCTTAAATTTTGTAAATCATGTGATTTTATGTTAGTTGTTGTTTTGATTGGTACTAGAGGGTGTCATTTAGTGATCTGGGTTGTTAGATCCCAAATCCATAACATCTAGATGCTCGAAATTAATGATTTCAAAAACCTGGAAAACTGGAAAAGTGTGGTCTGACAACCGAATGTCAGACCCCATAGATCTTTATCTGTTTATAGTTTTGGTGTGTTTTATGTTATGAATCTGTTTACATGCCATGTATCTTCGTGATCCGGAACTAGAAGCGATGCATCAAATCATGTCTAGATAGTAAGATATAATAAGTCAAACGACGTTGACCGAGTACGAAAACCTTTTCTGGAAAACCCAAAAAATCTCCAGAAAACCCAGAATTTCTGACAAGCATTTTCAAAGCTTCTGATCTTGCACATGTTTGATATTTAGACCATGTTGTTGCTTTAAGCTTGTTGTCTGGTATGTAGACTACACACTAAAGTCCTTAGAACAAACAGATCTTTCACAGGATCAAAGTAATCGTTGGTCAAACAAGCGTTGACCAAATGTCGAGATGAATTTTCGAAAACCCAGAATTTACCAAGAAGGTTTCTGGCCTACTCTTTTCCGGTCATTATCCTTTAGATCTCTTGTTGTTATGATAATCTTATGTTATGTAGTTGTCCTTTGACATCTCGACTGCAAGTGTGAATCTTTAAATCACACAAAGAAGATCTAAAGACCAAGATATAAGGATTTAAAAGTAGCACCATGAACTGTTCTTCATTTTCTGGAAAACCCAGAAAGGAAAAACAACTCTGACATCATATTGGAGAGCTTATAACTCTCTGATTTGTTGTAGCTTGGCCATGAACTTAGAATGTAATTGTAGTATTACACTTATACTACAATTGTAACATATCAAGCAACCCAGAAAACCTTATGATCACAGATCTACATTTGGTCAAACCTAGCAACTTGATAATTGACGTAACATGTTCTGGGTTTGCCAAGAACACCTATAGCGACGGTTCTGTCGCTATAGGCCACCTTTAGTGACAGTTTATTTATTGAAATTAATTATTTTATTTAATAAATAGATAAAAATAGTTTTTAATTATTAAAAATACATAATAAATTCCTAAAAATTATTTTAAAGCCTGAAAATTAGTTTTTAATTATTCTGAATATATTTCATAAATATTTAGTATTTTTGGAATATTAATGGTATTTAATTTATTTAATTATAATATTAAATAAATTACTTAAAATGATTTTAATACTTGAAAATTATTTAAAATTATATTATGCTATAAGAAAATATTTGAAGTTATTTTTAACGATTTTTAATATTTTGTGATGAATTTTATTAATAAATTAATATTAATGGTAATTATTTATTTAATAAATGTATTAAATAAATTATGGAAAACTAGAATTAATGCTTTAAAAAGTATATAAAAATAATTTAAGTGTTATAAAAATATTTTAAGTTATAAAATATAACTTTTGATATTTGGTCATGAAAAATATTAATATTTTAATATTAATGGCGAGATAATTAATAATGATTTTAATTACTTTAAAATCATTTAATGGTAATAATAAAGTATTAAAATACTTTGAGATATTATAAATATATTATAATATTATGATAATAATTTCATTAATATTTAATATTAAATAAATATTAATGATAATGGAATTAAGTGGTATTTAAATCATATAAATATGATATTAATGATTGAAAAATCATGATAAATAGTAATAATTATCTGAATATTATTATGGGCCTATGAAAATTATTTTGACTAATTAATAAATTACCTAAGATAATTGTTAAGTGTTTAGGCAGAGTTTAATTGAACTTAAACTCGATAATTGTCCGACTAAGCCGTCGGGAAGTCCTAAAAGTACCAAACTCAACTCAGACTGCAATAGTTTGACTTGATATTAGGTTTTCTGTGCTGAATAGACTGATAGGATTATGTGGTAATGTGTTTAGGTTATTTTATACTGTGATGATATTATTCTAATATTTGGAGATCAGTATTATCTATATTAAGTCTTCGGATAAAGCTAAGTTATATTTCGTAACGGTAATCAACGGTGCAGGCAAGTTTCCTTGAACTATACTTTTATTGAGTAAGTTCTCTCCAACTCAACCTTGAGTTATAATTATTCAAATATACTTATGGTTAATCATTGTTGATTATACCATGTCTATGGATTGTTGAATCGCACTATGTGCATATTGTATGAGTTAAATCGGTATGAAAAGGCGATCACCTTCATTACCATTCAGTTCAGAAATAACTGATATGTTTATGTTCAATGTTGGTTCAGCTATGAAAATTTTTCCATGCTAGTACACAAGTATATTGTTGAATGTTAGCCAGCTATTATTCAAAATCTTTCCATCATGATATATCCTTAATTTATTGAACTTAAACTTGCTAGGCAAACTTATTGTTCACCCTTGCTATATTATGATAAACATTGTAGATTAAAGGCGAATCGTCGGATCTGAGGAAAAGTTAAAGCCAAGTTCACTTGGGACTATGTATGCAACTAGATTTGTAATGATAATTTATCATAATAACATTGTATGGTAGATAATATATTGAATTGTGTATAAGTTATGGTTACTCGACCTTGAGGATATTGTATAATGTTTACTGTATAAAAAATTTATGTTTATATCTTCCGCAATAGTTAGAATTAGTGTACCAGATTCATGATGATTTAGGACCCAAATTTGGGGGCGCTACAGAAAATGTAGAACACCTTTGTGTTGGGATGAAGTCGGGGAAAGATAAATGTTCAGACCTGAGATAATCCAACAAACTACTGAAACCATTAGAATTATACGTGAACAATTACAAGCATCACAAGATCAACAAAGGAAATACGATGATCCACATCGTCAACAACGAAATTTTAGCGTAAGAAGCCACATATTCTTGAAAGTATATCCTTGGAAGGACAACATACGTCTTGGCAAGAAAGGAAAATTGAGTCCAAGATTCATTGGACCTTTTGAAATTTTGAGGAGGATTGGTGAAGTTGCTTATGAAATAGCACTACCTCCTGAGTTAAACCATATTCATAATGTGTTTTATGTGTCCGTATTACGACCATTCAAACCTAATTATAAACATGCTATAAAGTATAAGCCAATCCAAATCGAAGAAGATATTTCTTATGTAGAAGAACCTGTGCAGATCATCGATCGTAAAGAGCAAGTCCTGAGGAATAAAGTGATAGCATCAGTCAAAGTGATCTAGAGGAATCAGAACGTTGAAGAGGCTACATGGGAGCTCGAGGATAAAATGTGAGAGAACTATCCCCAACTATTTACTTAACCTATAATGTAATTTCGAGGACGAAATTCTTATTAGTGGGGGTGAATTTGAAAACACAAAAACCCTAATAAGACTCGAATATGTAAATTCAGTTATATTAATAAAATCTCTCTGTTTTGAAAGGGTTATGTGTTAATGTATTCTTTGTTTAACAAATTAGGTCAAATAAATTTTCGTCTGAAAAAAGACGTGCTTGACACCTCGTGCTTAAAAATTTTCCTTCCAAAAACGGGCTTTTTGGTATATTTGTTTTAACAAACTGCTTTGTCGTGCTTACACTGACAAAACGCTTTATCGTGGTTATTAGGATTTGTGGAAAACTTAAGTTAGAAACCCTAGATTATAAACTCTAACCTTAATTTATAAACCTTAACCCTAATTAGCTAGACTAAACCCTAATTAGGTTATCCTAACACCTAATCATGATTACTAAACTTCAATTAGGTACTAATAAACATCATTAAGTAACCCTAATCATAAAAACCAAAACCCTAATCATGATTAGTGAGGATTAAGGCAAAATTAAGCTACTAATTTGGTTAAATAGCTCACAAGTAGGTTGAGAGTCATCCACACAAGTTCCAAAACATCACATGACATTCTTCCAAACTCCCAAGCACTAGAAGAGTCACAGATCATATCTTTTAGGAGGCAAGTAGGTGGAAAAATGACCAAAACCCTAAGTTACTTAAGTTTATAAATAGAACACATCCTCTCCGCCAAACCTCTACGAATTCTCTAAGCTTAGACACTCTTATAAACATACCAAATCAAGCCTGGGTGATAGCAACATCAGATTCAGTATCCAGAAATAAAAATCAAGCAAGAAAGGTGCAAACCCTAATTTATAGCTAGATCTCTGATGTTATGTTTAATTTATTGTTTAGATGTTTAGATATATGTAATAACATGTTAGATAATATGCTAAGTTGATAGAACATGTTTTCATAACATCTAGATGCATCAAATTAGTGTTTTAAGTAATCTAGAAATTTTGGAAAAATAGGTCTGACAGTTGAATGTCATAGTCTATAGATCCGTGTATGTTAATAGTTAGGTTTGTTAGTTGAATGTTATTTGTAGTATGACATGAGGTCTTTAATCTGGAAAAGGAATTAGGTTCATTAGAACTATAAATTGCAAGATATAAGTTGTCAAAAGTGGTTGACCGATCACGAAGTTCTGTTTCTAGGTTACCCAGAGAACACTAGAACAGGTTAAACCGGCTTCTTTGACCAAACTTTTAATCACTTTCTATTTGTTGTTATAATGATTTTTTTGTAATGAATTAATACATTGACATACATGCTACATATTTATGACCCTCATGTGCTTAAACAATTCATAGGATTACTAGAATTAATGGTCAAAAGTCATTGACCGAGCATGACCATGTTTTCTGGGTTACCTAGAAAACTAATGAACACGAGGAATAACCTTTGGTTGTACTTTAAACAACATAGATCGAGACCTTAGAATCATACTTTGTCTAAATCAGTGTTACATACATGTACCTTGACATATAGACTACCTATAACAACAAACAAAACACAAATCTATCACACAGATTGAAAGATATAGAAGCTACAAAAACCATTAGCAGAGCCATGACCATCATTCGGGTTACCCGAAACTCAAAACGACTTTGATGGTGACTTTTTGAGCCTCTATAACTTCTTGTTATATGTAGGTTAAATCATGATATTGGTCTGATGTTGTACTACTATATGAGTACTACAACATCCATACTTGACCAAACCTAGAATCATCAATAGTAACAAATTGGATCAAGGTCAAAATGGTCCCTAGGCCATGACCGATTAAAACCCAAAAATTCAAGAACACCTATAACGACACTTCCTGTCACTATAGGGCTTTAGCGAAAGACAAAAAATATTTTTTAATAAATTAATTAATAAAAATTAGAAATAATTAATAAATAAATATAAATAATTACAAAAATAGTTTTAAAAATTATTTTAAGTTATAATATTTAACTTTTAATATTTTGACATAAATTTAATAAATATTTTAATTTATTTGGATATTATCAATAATTAAGTTAATAATAAAGTAATTAGAATAATTACTTATAAATAATAAATAATTATTGAAAAATAATATTAATGATATAAAAATCATAATAAATGATTATAAATTATTTAAAAATAGTAAACAAAGTTTTTATAATATTCTATGTAAATATTAAATTATTTAGAAATAGAAATAAATGATTTAAACATCATTTAATGGATAAATAAATACTTAAAAATTATTATAAGCTTATAGAAATTATTATAAATGATATTTAAATTATCTAAAAATATAATAAAGCTTATAAATAAAATTTAGTTGATTTATCAATATTTTAAATTCTCGGTAAAGTCTTTGGACACCAAAACCATATCAAACTTAACCCGAACGTATGTAGTTTATGCATTTGAGTATTGTTATCAATACGAATGTGTTAGATTTATATGAATGAACATCTTAGGTGTTTATTAACGTATCGAGTAGCATTACTTGACTGATCTTCACTCAAGCAAGTTTACTAAACCCAAATTATTAATTACTTACGCAAATTTCTCAAATCGTATTTATTTGTTGAACAAGATTCTATCTTGAATTGCTATTGATATGTTATACCAAACCTAATCTTGAATTGCCAATTGTTGAAAAGTTATTGCTATTGTTTCAGCATAACTTAGAAATTAATTATTTATTCATATAATATTGTTTATTAAGCATAAACAGTTGTGTCGAACTAAATTGCTTTGGTAAGACATCCTATACTAAAGTTATGTATCCCAAAAAGGGATCGATGTTTGGTCAATAATATATTGACGTTGGGTGCATGTGAGCACTATTAGGCTTAGATGTATACTCCTAGGATATTGAGTAGACTGGTCCCATATTTCATATCTAAACAAAGTTTCTAAGTCTGTGTGACTGACAAAAATAAAAAGTCCAGAAATGGTTGAAAATAAAATTCCAGAAATGGTAGCAACTATTAGTTGAATTTTGAATTGTTATACTTCTTCAAATCATATATTGTTATAAATATAAAACTTGCTGAGCATGTCATAGCTCACCCTTGCAAATTATTCCCTTTGCAGTATTAGATGGTAACCCTGGCACTTCTGGAGTTAATAAAGGGAAGCGTCCCTGTTGAGATTAGTTTATATTACTTTCTGATTGAATGTAATACTTTGTAATAAGAAATTCTTTATGAAGAATCATGTAATCGAACCTTATTATATGATATATAACTTCTTTTACTTTCACAACCATGTTTTCTTTACATATATAGATGTAATTAGAATTTCCAATTTAGTTTGAGATCCTTGGGAACTATTTATCTAAATGAGGGTATTGACAACATGGACTGTTCATGTTGTTGTTAATACTCTGGATTTCGGATAGATAGGTACTATCGATACGATAGTGTAATTCGCATGACATAGATTATACATCTGAGTGAGGGTTTTGGTAATATGGAATTGCATTCATGTTATTACCGATACTTTGAATTTCGGATAGATAGATATTATTCATAGATACTGTTCATATAACAAAGTGAGGGTATCCAAACACAACAATAGTTCTCTTGAGAATTATTATCTGTTATGGGATACTGTGAATCTTTGAACTATGGGAATTGTATCTGGATATAAATTATATAGTCACTCAATTAGATATAAGCATACAATCAGATACCACGGGCGTATAGATTTGAATGCGTTATATACATTGATTGGTCCTAAGCACCATATCGGATACCATATGAGTATATATATGGGGGCGTTACAGTACTGTTCACAACAGAATTTAATTTTCTTTTCTGTCCAAAATATTTTTGATACATGAATATCATTCTTGAATTTTATTCCATAATTAGTTATCATGTTGACAATTTGGACATTTTGAACTCCGGATAAATTGAATTATAAATCTCTAATATTTATCTCTGATCTCACTTTATTGAGTCTTTATATCATTTTCATCTTCCTCATGCTTATATTGTGGTGAAAGTCATCTTTGGCCCGTAGTGCAAAGATGGACTGTTGATTGATATGATTATGACCAGGAATGTTGTATTGGTATAATCATGACCTTTAATGTTACAGATAAGGTTTGTGGTGAAAGTCCTATTTGGCCTGTAGTGCATAGATGGACAGGTGTTTGGCATGATCATGACCATTGGTGATACAAACAATTATCTTTGGTCCGTAGTGCATAGATAATTCGTTGATTGGAAATAATTGTTGATTGGTGTTACAGGGATAAATATTGATGATGGATTTTTAAATCATAGAAGATAATAGACATCATGCTCTACTCGAATCTTCTAATGGATTGTTGTTTCCGCTGTAGTTGTTAATCTAAAACTTGTTATCTATTGTATCCTATCAGATTTTTCCCTATTGAGGACTAAGGATAATTTGTTCTACATTATCTTAGTCATAATATTCTTTACTGGGTTAGTTGATCTCACCCTTTTCCTTTTGGTTCCATTGTTCTTCTCAGGAGGCGAGAATGTAGCTGGGACTAGTTGGAGAGTGGAGTAATGGTCCAAGATGGTTATTATAGTCATCCTCACTATTTTGTAAAATAGTGTGATAATAATTGTAATGAGAACTTTATTTGAGTTTGGATATTGTCTAAGAGACATTATTTGTATTGAAACTCACAGCTTATGTTTGGTCGTATTTTACACGATAATTAATAGTTTTATAATTGAAGTTTGTATTTGAATTCTGTACCATGTATTTGGCGACTCTGAATGGGTTGTGTGGACCTATTTTTGGGGCGTCGTAGTTGGTATCAGAGCTTAGGGATATGATCTCTGGTGGAGATATGAGATTAGAACTAAGAGGGGAGAGACAAGTAAAACTTTTGCTAGAGTGTGTCCTACCTACGTTTATTTGTTATTTAATTGGTCGGTCAGAATATAGGGATTGTAACGCACCAGATAATCAAACCTTTTGTAAATACTTTTAATAATGAATAAAATAATATTATTTATTATTATTACGTGTTGATAAGATGAATGTCGTTTTATAACCTAGAAAGCGTCTTTAACGTCAGTAGTATTTTAACTACGTGAGAGAATTAAAGTGTTTGAATTTCTAAGGCGAAAATAAAAGCTTTTCGAAATTTTTGAAAAACACTATTCATCGTTTTTCTTCTTGGGAATTATTTTTGAACTTCCAAGAAATGAGTAACGTTATAATTTCAAGGGAGATGGATTATGTAATAATAATCTAAGTATGGAAAACGTAATATTTTGCATGTGGACTTATTTTGAGAACGTTAGGAATACTAAGTGTTAAGAATAGAATGTATTGATTATATGATACGTAAGTATTATATGAGGTATTGAAAGCAAGTATGATATGAAGTATTATACGAGTATGTATGAAGAATGGAATAACGTATGTTATGAATTAGTATACGAGCTAGCATACGAGAATTATACGTGTAGTATATATGTCAAGGTTTTTAATTAAATGGAATGGACTTGTAGGATTGTTAGCATATTGGTAGAAGCCCAATAAAAATTGGATGTGCAAGCCCAAGTGTTTGATAATTAAAAGTCCTAGCTAAAGTAATGCAAGCCCAATATAAATAAGCTAAACTAATTAAAGCAAGCCCAATGTAATGATCCATTGGATAAATAGGATCCATGGAGCAACTTTGTTGGGTTTGTAATATTCAATAACGCAATCAAATTGCATAAAAAGTGCTGAAGCGTGTAAAATCAAAGTTTAAAAAATTTACAAACCATATACGGATCACCCTTTATGCACAATTATTAATTAAACGAAAAGATAAAGAATAAAATCATACCCTTGAAGATCAAGCTTCCTCAGTACAAGTTCACCTCCAAATCCTTTCGCGTTCAACTTGAATCTCACAGGGGTTTTGTTCCTTCCTTTGATCAACATTAGCCACCCATATGTTTGGCCTCTCAGAGGTGATCCACCAAGGAGAAATAAAGATTCAAGAAGAAGGGTGTTTAGCTCAACCCTAGTTTTCTATCTCTATAGAAAGGCGCATACTCTCCAACAAATTGGAATTATTACGCATACATCCGATATCCGATATAAGACTCCTCTTATAAATATATCAAGTAACCTTATTTAATAAAAATAAGATATTATTTAATTAATTAAATTAAATTCCTCCCCTAATCTTATTAGGGATAATTAATTAAACTCCTTTAACTAATTTTCCCTCCTAATCCTATTAGGAATAAATGAGAGTACTTATATTAAATTAATTCCTAAACTCTTTAGAAAATTAAAATAATAATAATTATAATAATATTAATAAGACTCCTCTTATTAATTTATATTTAATATTTCAAAAATATTAAATAATAAATATTAAGCTATTTAATTTATTCTATCACCATAGATTAAATTAAATATACTTAACATATTATTACGATTATGCCATTAACTTCTTAAATAATTATTTTTCCTTTTATGGTGTGACCCATTAGGTTCTCCATATTAAACCGGTTGTGAATAAATCAATTAGAACAATTCTAATCTTATTTAAATAAATAAATTAAACAATTAATTTATTTAAATAAATAATATTTATTCTACAATAGGGATAAGCCTCCCTAGCGATCAACGACTTTCCAAATAATATAGATTTCAACATTAATCATAAAAGAACCTTTGAGTAAATAGTTACCGTACAATTCAATCCTTCCACCATACAATGTCCCAATTAAATATAAGACATGGAATTACTGTCAAGTCTTATTTTATTTAATTATATGTGTTTCGACTCTTAAATGCACAACACCATATAATGCAAATTAGAAACTCCTTTCTAATTTCATTCCGCCTTATTGCCGAGGACTCTTTGGGTTGTCATTTATCGAATCACATAGGACATTCTCTTCTTTTATTAGAAGTGGTAGATTCTTTATTGATCATACATTATCTCCATGTACAACTTATTATACCCAAGCATACCCTTTGATATACCCTAAGGGTCTTAAGGAATAAGTCAAAGTATAACTCATCATACACAAGATACTATGATGATCTCAAGTCCAAGGATTACTTGTACTACTATCACTACTAGAGAATTCCTATTGATGATAAAAAGTAAAACTCCATTAGGTATTCCTTAGCGAGCCACGTCAAATGAACTTATTCTCTAATAAGCACCTACATACTTGCTTTAGTGTCTCCACACAAATGATCATGAGATCAATCATCCTCATCCAATGAGCAAGCAACGTATGTACCAATCTATCTATCGGATTCACTAATCCCCAATTTAGTAATCCAATGATTGGGAACTATTTTAGTTTTAAGCTTTCTAAGAATTTAGATCTCATTAGAATGATCATCATCATTATTCTAAAAGCATTGCCTAAAACTATGGGTTTATCACATATTATAAAAACAAAGATCATGTAGATAATTAAAAGCCTTTAATAAATTAATACTTTTTATTAATAAATGAATAATATTGTTACAAAGTATATGCTTTATCATCAAACATGATTGGCTTTGTGCATACTACTTTCAATCTCCCACTTGCACTAAAGCCAATCGTCATGGTATCTTATACTCTTCTTCTCTAAGTGGCGATTATTATCCCACATTGGATAAGCTTTAGTTAATGGATATGTAATGTTGTTCTTGAGAGTCCACTATCTCTATAGTGATTTCCCATCTTTCAATGATTCTAATAATCAAATGAAAGTGCTACAACACATGTTTAGATCCAAGATGAGACTTAGGAACTATTCCTAGTTACTCAGAATGAACTTTTAATCCAAATAATCAACTTACGACTTCATTTATAGCTATATACTTTGTCTTTATCACTAAACCAAGCAACTCTTTTGTTGTTTGGAACCTTTCCAATTCACTGCACCATTTGTTCAAGATAACGCTTTACCTTAAAGTGGATTTTACGTAAATCTTGGTGCATGCGAAAAAACTTGAGTCTGTTAAACCCTCTAGTTTTAATTTAGACCCACCATGAATATGATCACATCCTTAGTCTTGGGTTAAGCACTTTAAGATATTTTCACCGACTCATAGTGAACTTCTCCATAATATGACCGATCAACATCGTCTCGTGATATTTCATTGCATACATGATTGTTACTCATGCCGACCTCTCTTTTCAGAGTCTGTGGGGACTATTAAAGAGATACACTCCATGGCTCATCGACATGAGACATCTCTTGGAGTTTGCCATGCTAAGCGACTTTAGCATCAAATGAATATACGTTCCTTGGGTTAAGTCGAGCATCCTCTGAAATCTATCTATATAGATTTATATCCCCAATTAAGATACTCTTCCCAAATCATTCATGGAGGAATGTTTAGACGACTTTATTTTTTTACGATTGTAGCATTGGTATGTCATTCCTTATCCGTAGTATATCAACATATAGTACTAGGAATGTCACGATGCTCTAATCGACCCTTTTGTACACACTAGGTTCATTCTTATTTTTGATAAAATCAAACTCTTTTGATTACCTTATCAAAACGAATGTTCCATATTTGAGAAACTTACTTCAATCCATTTCTCTGAGTGTCTACAACACTTACCTCATCGTATGTAACTGGATCATCATCTTCTATGATGTGTACCTCATCATCATCATCCATGATGAATCCATACCTCCGGTATCTTCTTGATTTATTCGATTTACGATCGGTTGTGGTACAATAGGTCTATCTATAGGTTCCTATTATTTGACTTATAGTGTTTTGTGGTTCTTGAACTTTTCAAGATCTATTATCCTCCCACTAGCCCCTTTTAATGATAAACACCATTATCTTAGAAGGCAGCGTGTTTCGTAACAAACACCTTTTGCTAAGTATAATTATAGAACATATACCCTAAACTTACTTTAGGATGTCCCACAAATCTGTACATTGTTAGGTTTGTAATATTCATAACGCAATCAAATTGCATAAAATTAGCGGAAGCGTGGTAAAATCAGAGTTTAAAAAATTTACAAACCATATACCCGGATCACCCTTTATGCACAATTATTAATTAAACGAAAAGATAAAGAATAAATCATACCCTTGAAGATCGAGCTTCCTCGTACAAGTTCACCTCCAAATCCTTTCGCGTTCAATCTTGAATCTATCGGGGTTTGGTTCCTTCCTTTGATCAACGTTAGCCACCCAAATGTTTGGCCTCTGAGGTGATCCACCAAGGAAGAAGAAAATTCAAGAAGAAGGGTGGTTGGCTAAACCCTAGTTTTTCTATCTCTATAGTAAAAGGTGTACTCCCAACAACTTGGAATTATTACGTATGTTAAAAATCAACCACCCATTCCACCCATAATAAGACTCCTCTTATTAATAGATGTGGGCAACCCACCTTAAACAATTAAGGAATTGGGTTTTATTTAATTAATTAAATTCTTTTAATTAATTAAGCTCCTAATCTTATTAGGGATAATTAATTAAACTCCTTTAACTAATTTTCCTTCCTAATCCAATTAGGAATAAATGAGAGTACTTATATTAAATTAATTCCTAAACTCTTTTAGAAATTAAAATAATAATAATTGTAATAATATTAATAAGACTCCTCTTATTAATTTATATTTAATATTTCTAAAATATTAAATAATAAATATTAAGCTATTTAATTTATTCTATCACCATAGATTAAATTAAATATACATAACATATTATTACGATTATGCCATTTACTTCTTAAATAATTATTCTTCCTTTTATGGTGTGACCCTTTAGGTTCTCCATATTAAGCTTAGGTTGTGAATAAATCAATTAGAACAATTCTAATCTTATTTAAATAAATAAATTAAATAATTAATTTATTTAAATAAATAATATTTATTCTACAATAAGGATAAGCCTCCCCTAGCGATCAACGACTTTCCGGATAATATAGATTTCAACATTAATCATTAAAGAACCTTTGAGTAAATAGTTTACCGTACAATTCAATCCTTCCACCATACAATGTCCCAATTAAATATAAGACATGGAATTACTATCAAGTCTTATTTTATTTAATTATATGTATTTCGATTCTTAAATGCACAACTCCAAATAATGCAAATTAGAAACTCCTTTCTAATTTCATTCGCCGCCAAGGACTACTCGGGTTGTCATTTATCGAATCACATAGGACATTCTCTTCTTTTTATTAGAAGTGGTAGATTCTTTATTGATCATACATTATCTCCATGTACAACTTATTATACCCAAGCATACCCTTTGATATACCCTAAGGGTCTTAAGGAATAAGTCAAAGTATAACTCATCATACATAAGATACTATGATGATCTCAAGTCCAAGGATTACTTGTACTTACTATCACTACAGAATTCCTATTGTGTGCAAATAAAACTCCATTAGGTATTCCTTAGCGAGCCACGTTCAGTGAACTTATTCTCTAATAAGCACCTACATACTTGCTTTAGTGTCTCCACACAAATGATCATGAGATCAATCATCCTCATCCAATGAGCAAGCAACGTATGTACCAATCTATCCGGATTCACTAATCCCCAATTTAGTAATCCAACGATTGGGAACTATTTTAGTTTTAAGCTTTCAATGAATTTAGATCTCATTAGAATGATCATCATCATTATTCTAAAAGCATTGCTTAAAACTATGGGTTTATCACATATTATAAAACAGCATCATGTAGATAATTAAAAGCCTTTAATAAATTAATACTTTTTATTAATAAATGAATAAGATTGTTACAAAGTATATGCTTTATCATCAAACATGATTGGCTTGTGTGCATACTACTTTCAATCTCCCACTTGCACTAAAGCCAATCGTCATGGTAACTCATACTCTTCTTCTCTACAAGTGGCGATTATCCCTTTGTTGGATAAGCTTTAGTTAATGGATATGTAATGTTGTTTATGAGAGTCCACTATCTCTATAGTGATTTCCCATCTTTCAATGATTCTAATAATCAAATGAAAGTGTCACAACACATGTTTAGATCCAAGATGAGACTTGGGAACTATTCCTAGTTCTGTGATGAACTTTTAATCCAAACAATCAACTTGCAGCTTCATTTATAGCTATATACTTTGTCTTTATTACTAAACCAGCAACTTTTTGCTGTTTGGAACCTTTCCAATTCACTGCACCACCGTTCAAGATAACACTTTACCTTAAAGTGGATTTTCTGTCGTCATGGTCTGTCTGAAAAACTTGAGTCTGTTAAGCCCTCTAGTTTTAATTCAGACCCACCATGTATGCTCACATCCTTAGTGCCAATTAAGAACTTTAAGATGTTTTTCACTGACTCATAGTGAACTTCTCCAGAATATGACTGATCAACATCAGGTCTCGTACATTTCATTGCATACATGATTGTCACTCATGCGACCTCTCTTTTCAGGAGTCTGTGGGGACTATTAAGAGAGATACACTCCATAGCTCATCGACATGAGACATCTCTTGGAGTTTGCCATGCTAAACGACTTTAGCATCAAATGAATATACGTTCCTTGGGTTAAGTCGAGCATCCTCTAAAATCTATCTATATAGATTTTATCCCCAATTAAGATACTCTTCCCAAATCATTCATGGAGGAATGTTTAGACAACTTTATCTTTACTGATTGTAGCATTGGTATGTCATTCCTTATCCGTAGTATATCAACATATAGTACTAGGAATGTCACGATGCTCCCATTGACCCTTTTGTATACACTAGAACTCTTACCTCATCGTATGTAACTGGATCATCATCTTCTATGATGCGTACCTCATCATCATCATCCATGATGAATCCATACCTCCTAGGTATCTTGATATTATTCGAAAGATACGATTTGGTTGTGGTATAATAGAGTCTATCTACGGGTTCCTCTTATTTGACTTATAGTGTTTTGTGGTTCTTGAACTCTTCAAGATCTATTATCCTCCACTAGCCCTTCAATGATAAACACCTTTATCTTAGAAGGCAGCGTGTTTCGCAACAAACACCTTTTGCTAAGTAGGATTATAGAACATATACCCTAAACTTACTTTAGGATGTCCCACAAATTGTACTTGTCAAATCTTGTCCTAAGCTTATCCTTTGAAACCTTTTCACATAAGTTGGACAACCCCTTATCTTAACATACTTAAGATTAGGAATCCTTCCTGTCCATAACTTTTATGGAGTCTTGGGGCTGATTTTGAGGTTACCTTTTCATAGATATGCGACCATTTTTGGACATGATCCTGAAGGATCTTTGGAATGTCGATAAAATCATTATGGACCGCACCATGTCCAACAAGGTACGATTTTACCTTTCGAGATACATCAATCAATTATTGCGTATCAAGATGTGTCCATTATGAGAAAACCATTTGAGATGATCTAGAAACTTATTGCACAAGCATTTATTCCTTGATCTAATCAAAGAATCTTAATACTTTGTCAATTTGTTTCACTTCAATTCTTTGAACCTTTCAAATAATTCACACTTGTATTTCAACAAATACACACATTCAACTCTTTGAATGATCATCTCCTTTTCTTATACTAGTTTGTTCAATTTGCAAAATATATTTTCACGTAAATCAAGTATACAAAATCCATTAAGTAATATTTCGAGTTCTATACAAAACATTATTATTATAAATAGAACAACAATTGTTCTTAATTATAATACCAAAGATTTCATTGTCCAACAATAAAATGGAAATAATATTTTTTAACAAGAGCTGGAATACAATAACAACTTATTGACTTAATAGATTTGTCCGTGAAGCATTGCTAAACTATAAGTTTATATGGCTAATATGGCAACCTTTGCTACATTTCCCATACATGGGATTACTTATATTTGTTTAGCTTTCTACTTACGCTTGGTCCCTTCATAAATCTCTATTTATGATAACCAAAGTCGATATCCAATATCCAAGTAGAACCTTGACTTAAAGAAAATTTATTTCAATCATGAACAAAAAAAGCGTATTATGTAGAAACTTCACTAAGCTTCTTTGGTTAGCCTCTGCAAGATGCTTCTCCATGATTTCCTTTCCAAAGTGTCCGAAGCTTATTGCGGTGGAAGCAAACTCCTTTGCTATCCGTATCGCTTTTGTTCTTATTATCCTTTGTTTTTACCTTTCTATTTACCTTCTTTGAATTGTTCTTCTTTTCGGAAGATCCTTTGGCCCCTACCAAAGAAGACTTGATCTTTCTTGGTTGGAAAGTGACTCTCAACATTTTTCAATATATGTTAAGCAAATCAAGAAAGTCGATATCTAGCTTGTTCATATGAAAAATTCACAACAATTGTGAAAGGAGTCAGGGAGTGAGTGCAAGATCAAATCTTGGCTCAACTCTCCATCCATGACAAAACCAGTTGTCCTAATTGATCAATCAAATTGATTATGTTAAGAACTTTTTATGCGTATTATAGTGCCATTGGCCATTCTAGATCGGAAGAGCTCCTTAGATATCTCGATATCTATCACCCTACTTTCCTCACCATAAACTACTTGATGTGCAGGAATATAGTAGGAGCATCCATAGTTTCATCACGTCGAACTGAAGCTCGTTACTCATGGATGATGAGCATGATGCATTGAGCTAATTGTGCATCATCTTGCCACTTTCTAAAAGTAGCAATCTCTTCCTCGAGGCATTATTCGCAACCATTTCATAGGGGATAGGCGTATTAAGGACATAAGATTGTTTTTCAACTATGAGAACTATTCTCAAATTCCTTAACCAATCATTTAAATTGATACGGTTAATTTAGCATCTAATATGCTTCGCTTGATGATAGTAATTTTAGACATTGTAAAATTTCGTAAATGAATTTGTAATTAACAACATTTTAACATACATTCTATTATTAATTACCAAAATAATTTAGGTCTTGTTTTAAATTGGTATCTCCCACTATTTTCTTCAAACTATATTACCTCACTTATATAGTTAAATAAAATCTAATTAAAGATTTGCTAGTGAGAATAAGGATCCCATTTCAAATGTATATAGCCTTGTGGTGACACAACAAACTATATATAAATAAATAGGTAGACAACTTTTGTCAATTACATCAACTATCAACTCCTTGTATTTTGCCTCTTAGATTATTTTGATCAAGTGGTGACACATCCGAATCAAAATTATCCAAGTTAAGTCCGACCTAGCACTCCATATATTCAAAAAGAAAAATATCATCCTTGTGGTGACACAACAAAACAATATTGTTCAATTTTCTTTATAAGCATCAAATGTGATAAATTAACATCTTAAATACTTAATACTTGCCTTGTGGTGACACAACAAACTCATATTAAATATTTAATACTCTATTAATTTTATCATGCTAGAAAGGCGACGTTCGATATTCCAAATATCTTTGAGCGCTTAGGACTTAATATATAAAAATTGAGGGGTTTATTATTAATTTGTCTCATCTTGTTTAGCAGCATGCATATATATATATAAAATAGGCGTCATATTAATTAACATGCGAAGCATGTTTGCATAATATATAATATATATAGTATACGCATGCACATATAGAATACTATATTCTACTACCGGATTGATTATGGACTTTTATTCTAGTTTGGTTCACTAGAGCCACCAAGTGAACCAAAAGGTCAAACCCTAGGGTGCAAGAAATAATATTTAAATATAACTATTACATTTAAACCCGGGCTTCATTACAAATGGGTCTTCAAGCGCTCCTTGCTCCTTGATCTCTAATTTTCAAAATTAATTCTAACTATTCCTATTACAAAACTATTTAAAATAAATAGAAACCTTGATCGTGATCGAGGGAAGTACATAGGAGGAAATAGAATTTACATTCGAGAAAAATTAGAAGACAATATACGAGTACCCCATTTAATAAAACCCATACATTCATGCATCCAACTAAAATAAAATCCAATCGCATTGGTCGATAGTCATAATCAATCCCATTTATTATCATACACATCACCATATGCATCAATAAATAACATTCATCTCATGAATAATAAACATTTAATATATATATTGATATCATTTAATGGGCAAATTTAGTTAGTATAAAATCTAATTTTGAATCAAAATAAACTCCTTTATTTAAATCCAAATTTAAATCAAAATAAAACTATTTTATTTTAATTTATCCTATTTTGAATAAAATAAACTATTTTATTTTAATCAAAATCTTTAATCAAAATAAACTCCTTTATTTTAATTAATTATGGAATCCAATTCCATGTAATAAAAATAAAAAATCTTTAATTAAAATAAACTCTTTTATTTTAATTAATTATGGAATCAATTCCATGTATAAAAAAAATATTAAAGGAAACACGGATATTCTTTCCTATTCACAAATAAACTCCTTTATTTTGAATAATATGAAATCTTATTCCATATTTAAATAAACTCCTTTATTTAAGAAACACGGATTTTCTTTTCCTATTCACAAATAAACTCTTTTATTTTGAATAATATGAAATCTTATTTCATATATAAATAAACTCCTTTATTTAAGGAAATATGGAATCTAATTTCAACTCCAATTAGTTAGCATGGAATCCAATTCCAACTCTAATTAGTTAGCATGAAATTCTAATTTTAGAATTAAAATAAACTCTTTTATTTTAATATTTAAAATAAACCTTTTATTTTAAAATTAAAATAAATATTATTTTAATTATAAAATTATTAAGAATATATATATATATATATATATATATATATATAACTATTATATATATATAATATAATAACTAAAATATATATATATATATATATATATATATATATATATATAAAACGTGTCGTAAAAAAAAATTGGCGAGAAAATTATTTACGGATTTCCGTCTAAGAAATGTTATTTATAGTGCCTTGGAAACCAAATGAATGGGTGGTTGTTGGTTATTCAAGTCCTACGGAAATTAAAAAAACCGTGACCTTGTTTTCACGAGAATGTTGCTACGTGGACATAAAACCTAAGCTGACTTCTTTTCGCTTTTTCTTATTATTACGCCTCGATTTAAAATGCGACTTCATCAATCTCCTTTGATAATCATGCCAAATTTGAAACATCCCTTCCGTATATGTCGATTTTTTGTGCCTTTATTATCGGTATAATAATTTTTTTTTTTTGTTTATTTAATAAATTTTATATAATTAAATTATGCCCAATTAAATTGTTCTAAACACATATCAATATACATATTAAATTTGAACAATTAATAATTAGTATAAAGGTTTGGCTCGATGCCTTTATTAGGTTTGTAATATTCATACTTGCAATCAAATTGCATAAAATTAAGCTAAGCGTGGTAAAATCGAGTTTAAAAAAATTTACAAACCATATACGGATCACCCTTTATGCACAATTATTAATTAAACGAAAAGATAAAGAATAAATCATACCCTTGAAGATCGAGCTTCCTCGGTACAAGTTCACCTCCAAATCCTTTCGCGTTCAATCTTGAATCTACGGGTTTGGTTCCTTCCTTTGATCAACGTTAGCCACCCAAATGTTTGGCCTCAGAGGTGATCCACCAAGGAAGAAGAAAATTCAAGAAGAAGGGGTGGTTGGCTAAAACCTAGTTTTTCTATCTCTATAGAAAAGGTGTACTCCCAACAACTTGGAATTATTACGTATGTTGAAAATCAACCACCCATTCCACCCATAATAAGACTCCTCTTATTAATAGATGTGGGCAACCCACCTTAAACAATTAAGGAATTGGGTTTTATTTAATTAATTAAATTCTTTTAATTAATTAAGCTCCCTAATCTTATTAGGGATAATTAATTAAACTCCTTTAACTAATTTTCCTTCCTAATCCAATTAGGAATAAATGAGAGTACTTATATTAAATTAATTCCTAAACTCTTTTAGAAATTAAAATAATAATAATTGTAATAATATTAATAAGACTCTCTCTTATTAATTTATATTTAATATTTCTAAAATATTAAATAATAAATATTAAGCTATTTAATTTATTCTATCACCATAGATTAAATTAAATATACATAACATATTATTATTACGATTATGCCATTTACTTCTTAAATAATTATTCTTCCTTTTATGGTGTGACCCTTTAGGTTCTCCATATTAAACCTAGGTTGTGAATAAATCAATTAGAACAATTCTAATCTTATTTAAATAAATAAATTAAATAATTAATTTATTTAAATAAATAATATTTATTCTACAATAGGGATAAGCTCTCCCTAGCGATCAGCGACTTTCCGGATAATATAGATTTCAACATTAATCATTAAAGAACCTTTGAGTAAATAGTTACCGAAATACAATTCAATCCTTCCACCATACAATGTCCCAATTAAATATAAGGCATGGAATTCTTTGTCAAGTCTTATTTTATTTAATTATATGTATTTCGATTCTTAAATGCACAACTCAAATAATGCAAATTAGAAACTCCTTTCTAATTTCATTACGCCTTAACCAAGGACTCTTTGGGTTGTCATTTATCGAATCACATAGGACATTCTCTTCTTTTATTAGAAGTGGTAGATTCTTTATTGATCATACATTATCTCCATGTATAACTTATTATACCCAAGCATACCCTTTGATATACCCTAAGGGTCTTAAGGAATAAGTCAAAGTATAACTCATCATACATAAGATACTATGATGATCTCAAGTCCAAGGATTACTTGTACTACTATCACTACTGAGAATTCCTATTGACAGCAAATAAAACTCCATTAGGTATTCCTTAGCGAGCCACGTTCGATGAACTTATTCTCTAATAAGCACCTACATACTTGCTTTAGTGTCTCCACACAAATGATCATGAGATCAATCATCCTCATCCAATGAAGCAAGCAACGTATGTACCAATCTATCCGGATTCACTAATCCCCAATTTAGTAATCCAACGATTGGGAACTATTTTAGTTTTAAGCTTTCAAAGAATTTAGATCTCATTAGAATGATCATCATCATTATTCTAAAAGCATTGCTTAAAACTATGGGTTTATCACATATTATAAAACAGCATCATGTAGATAATTAAAAGCCTTTAATAAATTAATACTTTTTATTAATAAATGAATAAGATTGTTACAAAGTATATGCTTTATCATCAAACATGATTGGCTTGTGTGCATACTACTTTCATACATGTCAAATCTTGTCCCAAGCTTATCCTTCGAAACCTTTTCACATAAGTTGGACAACCCCTTATCTTAACATACTTAAGATTAGGAATCCTCCATGTCTATAACTTTTATGGAGTCTTGAAATTTTGGATTGTGAGGTTACCATTTTTCGTGAGATATGCGTGACCATTTCTAGGACATTATCCCGTAAGAATATCTTTGGAATGTCGGTAAAATCATTATGGACCGCACCATGTCCAACAAGGTACGATTTTTCATTCAGATACATCAATCAATTATTGCGTATCAGGATGTGTCCATTATCAGAAAACCATTTGAGATGATCTAGAAACTTATTGCTCAAGTATTTATTCCTTGATCTAATCAAAGAATCTTAATACATTGTCAATTTATTTCACTTCTGAATTCTTTGAACCTTTCAAATAATTCACACTTGTATTTTAGCAAATACACACATTCAACTCTTTGAATGATCATCTCCTTTTCTTATACTAGTTTATTCAATATGCAAAATAATTTTTCACGTAAGTCAAGTATACAAAATCCATTAAGTAATATTCTAATTCTATACAAAACATTATTATTATAAATAGAACAACAATTGTTCTTAATTATAATACCAAAGATTTCATTGTCCAACAATAAAATGGAAATAATATTTTTAACAAGAACTGGAATACAATAACAACTTATTGACTTAATAGATTTGCTCGTATGCATTGCTAAACTATAAGTTTCTATGGCTAATGCAGCAACCTTTGCTTCATTTTCCACATATAGGATTACTTATATTTGTTTAGCTTTTTACTTCTGCTTGGTCCCTTCATAAATCTATATTTATGATAACCAAAGTCGGTATCCAATACCCAAGTAGAACCTTGTCTTAAAGAAATAATTATTTTAAATCATGAACAAATTTGTATTTGTAACCGAAACTTCACTAAGCATCTTTGGTTAGCCTCTGCAAGATGCTTCTCGCAGTTTCTTTCTAGTGTCCAGGCTTATTGCAGTGGAAGCAAGCTCCTTTGCTATCCGTATCAGTTTTGTTCTTATTATCCTTTGTTTATGCCTTTCTATTTACCTTCTTAGAATCGTTCTTCTTTTAGGAAGATCCTTTGGCCCCTACCAAGAAGACTTGATCTTTCTTGGTTGGAAAGTGACTCTCAACATTTTTCAATATGTTAAGCAAATCAGCGAGGCTGATATCTAGCTTGTTCATATGAAAAATTCACAACAATTGTGAAAGGAGTCCGAGAGTGAGTGCAAGATCAAATCTTGGCTCAACTCTCCATCCATGACAAAACTTGTTGTCTAATTGATCAATCAAATTGATAATGTTAAGGACTTTTGTATGCATCTTTATAGTGTCATTGGCCATTCTAGATCGGAAGAGCTCCTTAGATATCGATATCTATCGTCCTACTTTCATCACCATAAACTACTTGATGTGCGGGGAATATAGTAGGAGCATCCATAGTTTCATCTTCGTATTTGAAGCTCGTTACTCGTGGATGCGAGCATGGTGCATTGAGCTAATCATTTGTGCATCATCTTGCCACTTTCTAAAAGTAGCAATCTCTTCCTCGAGGCATTATTCGCAACCATTGCGAGGGATAGGCGTATTAAGGACATAAGATAGCTTTTGACTATGAGAACTATTCTCAAATTCCTTAACCAATCCATTTAATTGATTTGGTTAATTTAGCATCTAATATGCTTCGCATGATGATAATAATTTTAGACATTGTAAAATTACGTAAATGAATTTGTAATTAACAACATTTTAACATACATTCTTTTATTAATTACCAAAATAAATTAGGTCTTGTTTTAAATTGGTATCTCCCACTATTTTCTTCAAACTATATTACCTCACTTATATAGTTCTATAAAATCTAATTAAAGATTTGCTAGTGAGAATAAGGATCTCATTTCAAATGTATATAGTCTTGTGGTGACACAACAAACTATATATAAATAAATAGGTAGACAACTTTTGTCAATTACATCAACTATGCAACTCCTTTTCTTTTGCCTCTTAGATTATTTTGATCAAGTGGTGGCACATCCAAGAATCAAAATTATCCAAGTTAAGTCCAAACCTAGCACTCCATATATTCAAAAAGAAAAATATCATCCTTGTGGTGACACAACAAAATAATATTGTTCAATTTTCTTTATAAGCATCAAATGTGATAAATTAACATCTTAAATACTTAATACTTGCCTTGTGGTGACACAACAAACTAATATTAAATATTTAATACTCTATTAATTTTATCATGCTAGAAGGTGACGTTCGATATTCCAAATATCTTTGAATGCTTAGGACTTAATATAAAAATTGAGGGGTTTGTTATTAATTTGTCTCATCTTGTTTAGCGCGCATGCACATATATATATAAAATACGCGTCATATTAATGAACATGCGAAACATGTTTGCATAATATATAATATATATAGTATAAGCATGTACATATAGAATACTATATTCTACCCGGATTGATTATGGACTTTTATTCTAGTTTGGTTCACTAGAGCCACCAAGTGAACAAAAAGGTCAAACTCCCCAGGGGTGCGAGAATTAATATTTAAATATAACTATTACATTTAAACCCGGGCTCCATTACAAAGCGGGTCTTCAAGCGCTCCTTGTTCCTTGATCTCTAATTCTTCAAAATTAATTCTAACTATTCGTATTGCAAAACTATTTAAAATAAATAGCGACCTTGATCGTGATCGAGGGAAGTACATAGGAGGAGATAGAATTTACATTAAGAAAAATTAGAGAAGGCGAGTCTGTGAGACCCCATTTAATAAAACCCATACATTCATGCATCCAACTAAAATAAAATCCAATCACATTGGTCAATAGTCCATAATCAATCCCATTTATTATCATACACATCATCATATGCATCAATAAATAACATTCATCTTATGAATAATAAACATTTAATATATATATTGATATCATTTAATGGGCAAATTTAGTTAGCATAAAATCTAATTTTGAATCAAAATAAACTCCTTTATTTTAATCCAAATTTAAATCAAAATAAAACTATTTTATTTTAATTTATCTAATTTTGAATAAAATAAACTATTTTATTTTAATCAAAAAATTTTTAATCAAAATAAACTCCTTTATTTTAATTAATTATGAAATCCAATTCCATGTAAAAAAATATTAAAGGAAACACGGATTATCTTTCCTATTCACAAATAAACTACTTTATTCGAATAATATGAAATCTTATTTCATATTTAAATAAACTCCTTTATTTAAGGAAACATGGATTTTCTTTCTTATTCACAAATAAACTCCTTTATTTTGAATAATATGAAATCTTATTTCATATTTAAATAAACTCCTTTATTTAAGGAAAGATATAATCCAATTTCAACTCCAATTAGTTATCATGGAATCCAATTCCAACTCTAATTAGTTAGCATGAAATTTAATTTTAATATTAAAATAAACCTTTTATTTTAATATTAAAATAAATCTTTATTTTAAAATTAAAATAATTTTTTATCTTAATTATAAAATAAATGAAATTATATATATATAATAATAATAATAATAAAACCTTTATTATATATATATATATATATATATATATAATAGAAACGTTCTAAAATAAAAAAAAGATTCACGTTGCTCGTTAACTTTTGAAACCATGAAACCTTGATTTCAGGTGCATGGAATGCTAACTTATATATATATAGCAGGTAACGTAATATATATTATATATATATAATAACATCCTGTAGCCTTTTAAATCCAGCAACAAGTCCAGTATGAAGATTTCGTGAAACCTTAAAATCCCTTGACCACGTGTATGCTTCCTGATTCACGAAAAATCAAAAACAGGTTTCGCGAATTCTTTTTTTTTTTTTTTTTTTTTAAAAAAATTTTATACAATAAAATTATGCCCAATGAAATTGTTCTAAACACATATCAATATACATATCAAATTAAAACAATTAATAATTCGCATAAAGGTTTGGCTCTGATACCACTGTTGGGTTTGTAATATTCAAGAACGCAATCAAATTGCATAAAAAGTGCGGAAACGTGTAAAATCAAAGTTTAAAAAATTTACAAACCATATACCCAGATCACCCTTTATGCACAATTATTAATTAAACGAAAAGATAAAGAATAAAATCATACCCTTGAAGATCGAGCTTCCTCAGTGCAAGTTCACCTCCAAATCCTTTTCGTTCAACTTGAATCTACTGGGGGTTTTGTTCCTTCCTTTGATCAACATTAGCCACCCATATGTTTGGGCCTCTGAGGTGATCCACCAAGGAGAAATAAAGATTCAAGAAGAAGGGGTGTTTAGCTCAACCCTAGTTTTCTATCTCATAGAAAAGGCGTACTCTCCAACAATTTGGAATTATTACGTACATCCGATATATCCGATATAAGACTCCTCTTATAAATATATCAAGTAACCTTATTTAATAAAAATAAGTTATTATTTAATTAAACTCTTTTAATTAAATGGGCTCCTAATCTTATTAGGGATAATTAATTAAACTCCTTTAACTAATTTTCCTCCTAATCCTATTAGGAATAAATGAGAGTACTTATATTAAATTAATTCCTAAACTCTTTTAGAAATTAAAATAATAATAATTATAATAATATTAATAAGACTCCTCTTATTAATTTATATTTAATATTTCAAAATATTAAATAATAAATATTAAGCTATTTAATTTATTCTATCACCATAGATTAAATTAAATATACTTAACATATTATTACGATTATGCCATTAACTTCTTAAATAATTATTTTTTCTTTTATGGTGTGACCCTTTAGGTTCTCCATATTAAACCGGTTGTGAATAAATCAATTAGAACAATTCTAATCTTATTTAAATAAATAAATTAAATAATTAATTTATTTAAATAAATAATATTTATTCTACAATAGGGATAAGCCTCCCTAGCGATCAACGACTTTCCAGATAATATAGATTTCAACATTAATCATAAAAGAACCTTTGAGTAAATAGTTACAGACAATTCAATCCTTCCACCATCTGATGTCCCAATTAAATATAAGACATGGAATTATTGTCAAGTCTTATTTTATTTAATTATATGTATTTCGACTCTTAAATGCACAACACCATATAATGCAAATTAGAAACTCCTTTCTAATTTCATTACGCCGCCGAGGACTCTTTGGGTTGTCATTTATCGAATCACATAGGACATTCTCTTCTTTTATTAGAAGTGGTAGATTCTTTATTGATCATACATTATCTCCATATACAACTTATTATACCCAAGCATACCCTTTGATATACCCTAAGGGTCTTAAGGAATAAGTCAAAGTATAACTCATCATACACAAGATACTATGATGATCTCAAGTCCAAGGATTACTTGTACTACTATTACTACTGAGAATTCCTATTGTGAGCAAGTAAAACTCCATTAGGTATTCCTTAGCGAGCCACGTTCAGTGAACTTATTCTCTAATAAGCACCTACATACTTGCTTTAGTGTCTCCACACAAATGATTATGAGATCAATCATCCTCATCCAATGAGCAAGCAACGTATGTACCAATCTATCCGGATTAACTAATCCCCAATTTAGTAATCCAATGATTGGGAACTATTTTAGTTTTAAGCTTTCTAAGAATTTAGATCTCATTAGAATGATCATCATCATTATTCTAAAAGCATTGCCTAAAACTATGGGTTTATCACATATTATAAAACAGCATCATGTAGATAATTAAAAGCCTTTAATAAATTAATACTTTTTATTAATAAATGAATAAGATTGTTACAAAGTATATGCTTTATCATCAAACATGATTGGCTTGTGTGCATACTACTTTCACAACCAAGGTGAATCTGGGTAAGACTTGGTAAGCATGAACTTTAAGTGGTGACCAAGTATAAGATAAGTCTTGTGGTGGCCAAGTAATAGAAGTGATAAGCAAGTTTACTTAGGGGTAAAGCAATGAATAGTAAGGAGGTTAGTTGAGGAGGTGGGAGGTTATAATGACCATAATACCCTAACTTTGAGAGCTCTATAAATAACAAGCTCACAATTCATTTGTTACTTGATTAAATTTCATTCAACTTCTATCAAGATAAGTGCTTAAGTGTTAGAGGGAATAAGTCAAGTATAAGCCAAAACATCCTTTGCTAGATTTTCAAAGAGAAGAAAAGTACTAGTCTTCAAGGGTAAGACTCTAGTCTAATACATCTTTTATCTCTATCATTGTAGGGTGATAAGAGAAGTGTAATTGTATGCTAAGAACATATAAGAAATGATTTATGAATGAACTTAAGCCGATTAAGTTATGAATAAACAACTTGAACCTAAATAAGTTGATAAACTTATGAAGAACTTATCATATGTTTGTCATATGATGTTAGTATATTCAATATGGTATGAGAACATTGAGTAAAGGACGTAAGTCCATATTAAGTCATAAGCAAGGAAATTTGTAGTGTATAAGTTGATTAAGTTATTAACTTATGAGAATAAGTCAAAACTTACTTTGATAATAAGTTGGTGTAATAAATAACTTAAAATGTTGTATGATGATTAAAATCCATTTAGAATGATAATTAAAACATTAGCAATGAGGTTTCGTCGGAATTCACACGATTGGACGATAATCATCGAATTTGTGAAATTCTCAGAATGGAAGTCATATTTTATGTTTGAACTCGGAAACGTTGGTTTTCGATGGAGACAAGTCATATTTGGCATTATAGAGTTGCGGACTTAAAAATGACCGGATTCCAACTTAGAACGAAGAAACGAGCGTTGAACGTTCACGAACGTTTATCTTTTCATTAAAAATGAACTAATAGGTGAAATTTTAGCAAACAAAATTGAATAGATAAAATTATTGCATGAACACATATAGTATGTAATTTGTGAACCGTAGGCTTTTGAACGAGCCAATTCGGACTTATAACGAAGAAGTTATGCGTCCGGGAGTTTCGTAAAATTTCAAAATCTGCAACATTGTCCGAGGCACAGAGTCGCATCGCAATGCGACTCACAACCTTAAGGCCCGTATGTCAAGAAGCGAGGTGAGATAGGGCACATTGCTAACTAAGTACCGCTGTCATGTATGCCCATAACAAAGGAGACTCGCATGTGCCACGAGTCCGGACTTGCATATTGTTAACTCACATCGCATCATGACTTAAAGAAGGAAAGGGTGTGGTAATGGCCAACCCTAGGGTTTGGATTGTAATGAAGGTTTACAAGTATAGCATGAACAAGAATTTCAATAATAATAAACCGAGGAACTTAATAAGGTATGGTAAGCTATTGTTAAACCATATTTATGTTGTCTAAAGGTTGAAGATAAGTAATCAATCATGAATGTAATGAAAAGCAGGAACCAATAATAACAAATCTAAGTCAGTATTAGATTGAGATGAATTGTAAGATATAGTAGTATACCTACTTGATTATATATGACCTAATGTGGTATGTTATATGATCATGTATTGTAGAGACATAGAGACTTAAAGTGTACGTGTGATAAACATTAAGCGACGCTTAAAGGCAAGTATTCTAACCCTTGTTCGATTCGATGCGGACAAGCTTTGAAATTCATGTATTCTTTCGCATGAAGTATTGTATGATGAAGTCAAAGCCAATTCTTTCGGCTAGACTTATATTGGTGTGGTTTTCAAACGAAGACTGAGTATGGTAAAATGTTTTTGTCGTTTAACGACAAGCACGTGAGGTTGCTACAACTTAAAAATATACACGTTTAATGAATGTAGTATTGATCAACATAGAGTACTATAGGTTGATCACCTAGGACGTCTGCTCGTAAGTAATGTCGGACTTACGGACTTAGTGCCGGATATCCTTTTAAAAGAACTTATGAAATGCTCAAGGTCTTGGACCAGAATTGATGTTTTACTGAATATTATTCTTTTAAAACGTTTTGAATGAAAAGAAGTGCTATTTTTGAATTATCGATAATACTTTGTAATTATTGTTCAGTTATTGAAGATATTCGAGTTCTATGTTTCAAGCATGTTATTTATTAGAATTGTAGTACTTGCTGAGCTAGTCATGCTCACTCTTGCTTGAACCATATGAACACAACTAAGATTGAACGGACCGAAGGCTCCAACAAGGATAAGGGCAAGGTGAAGACGAACCCTTAAATTACTTATGTAATAGTATAGGTGAATTTTTGTAATATATTGAATATTATGACAAGAACAGATGTATAAGTTATAAAGAGCACGGGAAATGTAATATTATTTTGAATATATAGAAGACATATCATTCTTTTGAGACTTTTCAATTGAATATATGTGTGAATGGTAGTACCGTGTAGCACCATCTATCGGATTGGAAGATACCCAAATTTGGGGGCGTCGCGAGGATAATATGTGGTTTGCCAATTTCTTTAATTAACCCTTATTTTATAGAAGTATTTGATAATGACATCAAAGAAAATTTTGGGATAAGCAATGGAGCACATGAGACCATTGAGACACGAGATAATCAATAAACTGGATAATGTTCATCACGAAGGCAATAATCCTTCATAAAAAACAACACTGACCAAATGATGAGCGAAAGGATGTTTATGAGCTTTCTATAATTCACGCAACACCAGATGAGAGAGACTCTTGTTCAAAATGCAGGTGGAAATAATGGTAACTCACAGCTGGTCACTAATAAGTAATTCAAGGAATTGGGACCGCTAGAGTTTTTGGGAAAGCCAGAGCCACTCAAGGCAGAAGCTTAGATTAAGCAGATCACCAAAATATTTGATGTCTTGGGATGCACAGAGGAGCAAAAGGTTCCTTTGCCACCTTTATGTTGAGTGTGAAATGATTACTAATGAAAATCTATAAAACACACTCATCTTTCCGCACTTAAGATGTCTTGGGAGAAGTTCTAGGAATTATTTAACGACAAGTATTTTCTAGAAAGTATTCGTCACATGAAAGAGGTGGAATTCATCAAACTGGAACAAAACAAAATGATTGTATCTGTCTGAGGCCAAGTTTGCAAAGTTATCCCGGTTTACATCTCATTTGATGGATAATGAGGAGCGAGTGACACGAATGTTTTTGCGAGGTTTGAAGCCTGAAATTCGTCAATACCTCATTTCTCATAAACTTTGTTTGTATTCAGATGTTGTGAATATGGCTCAATTATTAGAGTGAGATAATGAGTTAGTTCAACCAAAAGACAACAACCAATAACACGATAATAGTCATACCAGTGGAAATAGTCATCGGAGCAGTGATAACCAACGTGGAGGAAATTATCATGCTAAAAATGGTAACCACTTCTGAGTGGTAATCATGGCCAAGATAATAGAAGAAGTGAACCAAGTGGAAATAATTTTAAAAAGAGAAGATTCAACAATAACAACGGAAAGACATCGAAAGCAGCACCAACACCCATTTTTACAGAAGGAGAACGACCACTAGTTAGATGCTGCAGATGCGAAGAGGAGGACACATCGATCCAAAGCGTATAACGATCTTCCAAGGTATGTTTTAGTTATGGAAAGGACAATCGCATAGCTTGATTTTGTATTGTAGAGAAGTCAAGTTCAGTTGGGATGGTGGCACCAAAGGCTGTTCCGGACAAGTCAAAGTCGATGGTTCAAGGGAGAGCATTTGTCGTGACATCCCAATAAGTGAGAAACCCGAACAAAGTTATCACAGGTAAGCTAATCATAAACTCTTGCAAAGTCTATACGTTATTAGATATCGATTCTACCCTTTCTTTTATTTCACCTATTTGTGCTGAACGTTTGAACTTGACCCCTGAGAAATTAGACTTTGATTTATCTGTTGAAACTCAATTAGTAGAAACCTTCATTATATCTACTATTTATAAATCTTGTTTGATTCAAATCGGCACCCTCACATTACCTGTTGAAAATACTTGCATTTGATGTGATTTTAGGGATTGATTGGTTAATTACTCATTATGCTAAAATTGATTATTTTTGTAAAGTCATTAGTTTTCATATTCCCAACCAACCTGTTATGTGAATTCAAGCAACCAAACCACTAAAATCAATCACTGTCATATCAAGCCATAAAGCCATTTGTTTATTGAAAAATAGATGTCAAGCTTTCTTAGCCCATATCATGGATTTAAACAAAAATAAGTCAGATTTGAATGATATTTCTGTTGTTAATGAAATTCCTAACGTATTCCCTGAAGAACTTCCTAGCCTACCCCCAAAACGTGAATTAGATTATCTTAAGAGAGAGTTCGCGAAGTTTATCTTAAGGTGTTTAACTTGTCAACGTGTCAAGGCAGAGCATCAAGTACCAAAAAGTCCATTGTAACCACTTGAAATTCCTGAATGGAAGTGGGAGCACATCAGATGAATTTCATTACCCGGTCTTCCAAAGGTTTCTTGGGCATAGATGCAATTTGGGTCATTGTCGATAGATTAACTAAGTCTACTCATTTCTTGCCTATACAAGAAACTTATTCACTGAATGTCTTGCGTCAGATGTACATAGATGAGTTTATGAGATTTCATGGTATGCCAAGTATCCATAGTTTCTAATTAAGATCCAAGATTCACTTTACAATTTTGGGTCACTAGAAAAGCTATGAGCAATCGATTTATGATTTAGTTCGCATATCATCCCCAGACGCATGCGGAGCAAACAAAAAGGACTATTCAAACTCTTAAAGATCTATTGAGACTCACAAGACTAGACTTAAAAGGAAGTTGGGACAAGTACTTGTCATTAGTGAAATTCTCCTACAATAACAGTTATCAAGCAAGTATAGGCATGGCTCCATTCGAGGCGTTGTATGGACGAAAGTGTCATTCTCTAGTATGTTGGGATGAGGTGGGTGAAGCAATGTTGCTGGGACCAGAAATGGTACGCATGACTACGGAAAAGATTCAAATGATCCGGTAGCGTATACAAACCTCACAAGACTGACAAAAGAGTTATGCTAATCTTCATCGTAAGGACGTGGAATTCAATGTCGGTGACCATGTATTATTACATGTTGCTTAATGGAAAGGAGTTACGTGATTTGAAAAGAGATGAAAGCTCAACCCTCGATTTATTGGTCCATTTGAAATCCTCGATCGAGTAGGAACTGTGGCTTATAGACTAGCCTTAACACCAAGTATGTCTCATGTTCATAACTTTTTTCACATATCCATTCTACGTAAATATGTAGAAGACCCAAACCACATTATTGAATTAGAACCAGATGAGATAGAGGAAGATTTAACGTATGAGGAGGTACCTGTCAATATCTTAGATAAGAAAGAGCGGATTATATGCTCAAAGGTTATACCTCATGTCAAAGTTTTATGGAGAAACCATGATATTGAGGAAATGATCTGGGAGTTAGAATTTGAAATAAAAACAAGGTATCCTCACCACTTCGACATACCAGGTACTTACATCAATTTCGAGGATGAAATTTCATAAGGAGGGGAGGTTGTAAGACCCAAACTTTTTATGTATAAAGATTTAATTTTCTCTAAATATATTTTGGAATAATAAGGTGTTGATTTGATATAATGCTATAGTTATGGGTGATATGTGCCAATTCTGCAAAGTAAGCAAGTTGTCATAAAATATTTGTTTGGTCGGGAAATATTCTTTTTATCGGGGAATATTCGTACGACGGCGTAATCATTGGTGGAACACATAGCGGAATAACTGTTAGACATAAAAAGTGACAAAAATAACTTTTTTATAAAAAAATAACGGCAAAACTTTTACCGTTAACTGTTGAAATATTAAGTGATAAAAGTATAGTAATACGCGTTGTTGCACAATATATTTGATTATTGATTCTTACGTAAGAAATCACTCAATAATTGATATACAGTAAAAATTGCATTCTTTTATATTATTGATGCAATAACTGCTACAGTGATAATTGAATAGTATTTTACTTTATTTGTCATGACACAGTAACTCATATTATTGAAATGATATTATTAGATAGCATTATTGATAATGTCTAGAAAGTTCTATCGAGTAAAGGGGTTAGGTTATATAATTGTGCGCCGGTAAGGAGAAATCCTTATCAGAAAGCCCCCTCTTTCCTGGGAATGATCTGGTTGTCAGTATTGTGAATCTATAATATTAATTAGAAATAATTATTAAAGAATTATACATAATTGATGAATATGGTAAGTATATATTTCTTTAATTTTGATATAAATGGAGGAATTTTAGAATGAGACATTTTGATATAATGGAGGAATTTTAGAATGAGACATTAGAAATACCTTAAGGTTTACGGTTCATCTAATACCATTTCACTAGAATATTTGTCTGAACTTTCTTATTAAATTTTAATCTTTTCATATCGGGGTACTATTCATGGGTATAATTCATACGGTACTATTCATGAGTACTGTTCACAACATAATTTAATTTTTTTTTCTGTCCAAATTATTTTTGATATATGAATATCACTCTTGAATTTTACTCCATAATTAGTTATCATGTTGATAATTTGGACATTTTAAAGTCAGGATAAATTGAATTATAAATCTCTAATATTTATCCTTGATCTCACTTGATTGATTCTTGATATCATTGTCATCTTCCTCATACTTATATTGTGGTGAAAGTCATCTTTGGCCCGTAGTGCAAAGATGGACTGTTGATTGGTATGATTATGACCAGGAATTTTGTATTAGTATAATCACGACCTTTAATGTTACAGATAAGGTTTGTGGTGAAAGTCTTCTTTAGCCCGTAGTGCATAGATGGACAGGTGTTTGGCATGATCATGACCACTGGTGATACACATGATTATCTTTGGCCCGTAGTGCATAGATAATTCGTTGATTAGAAATAATTGTTGATTGGTGTTAAAGGGATGAAATATTGATGATGAACTTTTAAATCATAGAAGATAATAGACATCACGCTCTACTGCGACTCTTCTAATGGATTGTTGTTTCATTGCAGTTGTTGATCTAAAACTTGTTATCTATTGTATTATATCATATTTTTCCTATTGAGGACTAAGGATACTTTGTTATACCATATCTTAGTCATAATTTTATTTATTAGGTTATTTGAGCTCACCCTTTTCCTTTTGGTTCCATTGTTCTTCTCGGGAGGTGAGAATGTAATCGAGACTAGTGGGAGAGTGGACTAATGGTCCAAGATGATTATTATAGTTATCCTCATTATTTTGTAAAATAGTTTGACAATAATTATAACGAGGACTTTATTTGAGTTTGAATATTGTCTAAGAGATAATATTTGTACTAAAACTCACAGCTTATGTTTGGTCGTATTTTACACAACAATTAATAGTTGTATAATTGAAGTTTGTGTTTAAATTTTGTACCATATATTTGGCACTTCGAGAATGGGTAGTGTGGACCTATTTTGGGGCATCACATTATGAGATCAATTATTCTTTTCTAAGAGCAAGCAACGTATGTACCAATCTATCGATTCACTAATCCCCTTTTAGTACTCAACGATTAGAAACTATTGTAATAGATGTGGTTAATTTTGTCGTGGTTGCGGGAGATAATCTTTTGGAGGAATGATCAAACGAATGTGATTTTGTAAATAAATAAAAATATTTATCGAAGGAAATACATATTTTAGTTGGTTTTTTATTAAATAAAATTAAAATTTGATGGAAAGTATTGTGGAATAATTTAGTTAAGTGTGATATTATTAATTAAATTGATGTTAAATAATTTTATAATTAGTTTGTATTTTATTACGCTAATGGGTTGGTAATATTTTGATTTAATTTAAGAATTAAATTAAAGGATAAGTGAATTATTAAATAATTGCAATATTATGTAATGGTGATGTTCTAATTTAATAATTAAATTAGAGATTTAATAATTTGTTAAATAAAGTTATAATGGTTAAATGGAAATCATAATTATATTGTTATTTGATTTAAGAATTAAATTAATTTAATTGGTTATTAGGTGTGACAAAGGAACTTATGATAAGGAGAAATATTAAAATAATTTAAAAAGGGTTTTAGGGAGTATAGTCAAACATGGCCTTGTAACTCTTGGGCTAATTTAACCGATGAGGCTTTTTGTTTTGTTAGCGATGATGCGTAATGTTGTTTTATCAATTTATTTTTACATGTTTATTCCTAAGTTTAAGAATAGAGAGGGAGAGAGAAGAGAAGAGGAAAAGAACATAAAGTTTTGAGAGTTTAGAGAGAAATTGTGAGGAAAAACTAAAGAAATTCTGAAAATCAAGAAGGAAGTAGAAGATTATCAAAGCCATTCTATATCATTTAGATAATCTAAACAAGAATCAAATGTAATAATCTAGCTTTATGTCTTAGTTTTCTATCTCTTAAGTTGTCTTTGAAAAATTGATTTTTATGGTTTAATTCGATGAGAAGTTGATATATGTGTGTTTGTGAAGGTTAATAATCTTTTATATGTTGATTATGAATGATTTATGAATTATCCAATTCATATAAACATATTTTAAAATGAAGAATTGAGTTTTTGGCTGAATATGTACATTATGACTTACTTTCAAACTAAAATTGATGGTTAGTTCATATATAAAAAATATGAAATTGGTGTTAGATGTTGTTAGTATATTGAATTAAAAAAACAACGAAGGCTAAACAGATTGATTTGGTTGAAAGCGAATTCTTGAGAGTGTATTTGCTAATTATGTTTAAACATGAAAAACTAGCATAAACTTGGTTTTAAATCTTTTGATTTGGTTGTTTAATTGGTTTGAGTTGTTATAATCATGCTATGTATGTTTGGTAGTGGGTTTATGAAGTTTATATCATTTGGGTAAGCTTAAATTGTTGGTTGTATGTGGTTTTGGGAGTTTTGATTCGCAACAGGTATAAAGAATGAACTGCAAAAATTGAGTCTGCGCAGCGGCGCTGCTGCGCCGTGCCAAGGCTTAATTGGGGTGCTACCACGCTGTGATGAAGGCCAAAAGTGGGGTTGCTGCGCCAGTTGACAGATTTGTCCAGAAATGAGTTTTTGCTTGTTCAGTCCGAGGAAATGTAAACTTAACCTAATTTAATGAACACATATAAATGTTAAACCTTTAATAAGCTGTTACAATAGATTATTATCACAAGTATGATGATTTCAAGTTATGAACTAACAAGTTATATAAAGACTTAACTTCATTGTTCGTAAGAATTGGAAATGTCATTTAGATTCTGAAGTCATGTGTTATGTATTAACTAAGATAGGAATTAAACCTTTAACGTTAATGTTAGTGAAACTAATTGGTATTGCGATCCTAATGGTATATGTAAGATATTTGGATAACATAAGTTGTTATTGCATAGCTAACGCGCGAGGCAAGTTTCCAACCCTTAACTTGTTATTAATACGCAAGTTTCTTAACCCTACTTTTACATTGTGCAAGTTATAAAATCATACTTCATTATTTCAAGCGAGGTTTCTTTGATTATTCAAAGTCTATAACTCTTTTGAAAGCATTACCTCGTTATAAAACATTTATTCAATTATAACTTATTATTGTTGATCCTTAGTCATAAATATCATTGTACAATCTTATATTATTGTATCAAACCCTTATATGGCTAGTGATCCTTTATTAATTCAACTAATCCTTAGTTGATGAACGTTCTAAGATCCAAATTTCTCTTAAATCTAATCCAAACCAAATTTCCATTGCAATGGACTTTGATGTCAAAGCTGAGATGAATAACCCTAAAATTGTGGATTATATTATGCAATAGCATTAAAATGTTTGTGCACAATACATTGTACGAATAGCTGATCCCCCGGAGTACAAGAAGAAAGGTCCATATAGTCTTATGACTATTAAAGGTTGAAGTAGAGATACTTGATAACCTAGGACATGGTTCATGGTCTAGTGACCCTCAGTTATATTTTTTATCTCGTCATCTATTATTAGTTCAAGAGTTGAATATTCTTTTGAGCTTTAAGTTCTTAATCTTTGTTGACTATTTTCGAGAGAAAGTTATGTTATGCAAAGAAAAGCTTATTGATTGAAAATTCACATGATGATTATTGTTTGTTATTTTCCTTGTGAGCAATTATTTTTCTTAATCTTGCATGAAAGCGTTTGATTTATTCCGGAGAAACCTTGAGAAGTCCGTCGACAAGTAATTGGAAGGGCAAGATGAACAAATGAATTATGTTTAGTTTAATTTCTTTTTATAGAGCTTATGTGAAATTTAAGTAGGCACACTTAGAAGGAGGAGGGGGTTTGAATAAGTGTGGGAACAAACGATGTCTAACTTTTGAAACTTTCTTTTTATTTATGCGAGGATCTTTGGATAGAATATTTATTTATACCAAATTTCCAATATAAGATGCTGAATTAATTTTCTAGGTTTTCTGAATGATCAATATGTAATGCAGGATACTAGATAGAAGATTCAATCTTATCAGATTATCGATATGAATGAAAGTCTTTGAATTAATTACTAGAATGTGAGGTTCTAAATCCAGGTTGCCAAATTAATTATTTCCTATGCCTTCTCCTGATCTTGGACAACCTTTCGCCAGATGACCTTCCAACCCACAAATAAAACATGCACCTTGCTTTGGATTGGGACAATGAGGAGAGATATGTCCCTCATGTACGCAATTGTAGTATATATTTTCCCTTTCCTACATACGCCTTCATGTTTCCTTTTACGGTTTGTACACTTTCCTATTCTTTTAAAGTTCGCTTGGTTATAATTAGGATTTCTATATCACGATCGTTCATCTTTCTTTTCCCCTTTTCGCTAGGAGCTACACACGATATGTTGCTTTTGGCTCCCATCTGATCAATTTGGATTTTAAGATTATCTTGTTCTTCTATTATTTCGATTAGCGCCTTCTGCAATTGACTATTTAGTAGTTTTTCTATTTCCCACAACTTTTCCAAAGAAAAAACATTGTTCCGTAGATTCTGCACTTCAGTTGATGCATGATCAGCTCCAACTTCTGTGTACGAATCACTATCTGTTAATACCACCGTTTCTGGGTCCGGTACTATATTTTCCAAAATAATCACCTCATCAAGGTTACTTTCAATGTAAGCCTCTATTTCAGCTATTGGCTTAGATATTGGCTCTAGTGGAGTGATTTGCTCTTTCTTCACGATATAAGCGTATCCTAATCCTTTTCCGCTTAACAACTACACATAAATTATCTTCATTAATATAATATAAATATTATATACACACAACAAATAATAGTTTTATATAAGTTACTTTTATTTTGTTTTACGATGAATTTATTCAATTCATCTCGTTTAAACTCTATTTGAGTTATTTGTATTTTCAACGCTTTTATCTATCCTAAGGTTATAGCCTAAGGTATATCCCCACCTAAGGTTTCTAACCTAAAGCTTTTATATCATGTTGTGACGCCCCCAAATTTGAGTACTTGAAACCTGTACTTGGTTCTCCACGATAACATTCATTCAAACTACTTAATGTATTAATTAAATAAAAGAGTTATATCAAAGGTGTCTACCTCCCCAGATTCAAAAACCTTTAAGTCATACATTATATGATAATTAATAATTTATCATAAATACAGTCATTACAAATAACATTGTATAACTTAGTTCTTCAGCTTTCCCTTCCTTTTGTCCTTGCCGGAATCTTCAGGTCGATTTAGCTTAGCTGAAAACATTTAAATTTAAAGCAAGAATGAGAATTGAATTGCCTAACAAGTAATATCAATTAATGAATATTAGCTGAAAGAAATAAATGTCTTCTTTGAACCACACTTCTTTAACGAGGCAATAGTTGTGAAGTAATCTGAAACCATACTGAACAACATATCAATTTAATTTCATTTTTGAAACTACGTCTCTCGTTATGAATGGTGAGCATTGATGGACTATGAACTTTTATATTTAATTTTTGAAAAGGTTATCTGAGAACTTCATCCATAAACTCGCATGACTTTATGGGCACAGAGGGTGATTAGCCTGGTATGCCCTATATTGATCAATACTATGTGTTAGAACAATATTTTCGCTCATCATATCCTCCTTGGGCACACAAAAGTTTCTCATGTTCGGGATGTTCATACTCAGTCTAGAATCCGAACCAAAACAATTCAGTCGGACGACAATAAGGTCCTATCATGTTCAACGATATATTTAAATCTATGTCTAGCCGAGTCAAATAGCTTAGACGGCTTTTAATTAATGTATACATACCATAATTCAATAAGTATGTACCAACAAGTGTTTAAATATAACAATTATCCAAGTGATGACACTTGCACAATCGAACATATCTATTAATGAACAAAAGATATCTTGATCATACAGTAGAGTTAAAAAACTTGTTCAACAGGAATATAATTTAGTAACCGACTTACACAGGTTCATTACATAAAGTAAACACAAAGGTTAGTATACTTGCCTGATTTGCTGCTTACAGCTACACAACTTAGTTATCTCTTTTATACAAAGACCTATCATGAATTAGATTATTCTTTTGATTAGAATAATACATCGTAACACATAATACTGCTATTTGCAGTCATCACATAACTTAAACACATTGTCACATATTTATAACGATCATTGGAACATACACTTATTATATCAAACTATGTGGGTTCGGATTAATTTCAAAAATAATTCGGTGTAATGACGGTTTATAGGATAATTATCAAGTTTGTTTTTAATAAAACGTTATTATGTAGCTTCAATATTATTTTAGACAATTCAAATATCAGTTATATTATTTTTTAGTGGCTCATAATAATTTTCAAATAATTATTATCATTTATCATGAATTTTCAAACATTTAAATTATTTTTAATTAATTTAAATATAGAACAATCAATTATCATTAATATTTAAATAATATTAAAATATTAATAAAACCATTGACAAAATATTAAAGTTATTTATAATAACTCAAAATATTTTTAAAACATTAATATTCCCTTAAATGATTTTTAAAATATTTAAAATCATTTTTAAATAATTACCATTAATATTCAAATATTAATGTATTTTTCATCAAAATATTAAAAGTCATTTATTATTACTTAAAATATTTTTAAATCCTTTATATCATTTTTAAATCATAAAATCATTTTAAACCATTTATTTAATATAATTATTAAATAAATCTAATATCATAAATATTAAATTATTAATGAATTTTACCTCAAAATATTAAAAGTTATCTTTTATAACTTAAAATAATTTTAAAACTTTATTATCATTTAAAATAATTTTTATAATATTAAAATCATTTTTAATCAATTTATTTAATCTGAGTTATTAAATAAATGTAATATAATTAATATTCAAATGAATAATAATATTAATGAAACATATGTCAAATTATCAAAAGTTAATTTTTATAACTTCAAATAATTTTTAAAACTCATTTTGGAAATTTTTAGAAATTAATTTCCATTTTTAATAATTTTTAGAAATTAATATAATTAATTTAATTAAAACTATCGCTAAAGCCTTTACCGACAGAATTTGTCACTATAGGTGTTTTTGAGCCTCAAGAACACTCGTAGTTAGTGTTAAGGTGCCTTGTTTGACCAACCACAATTCTTAGCTCATGATGTTTCTAGGCATGATTAGGTATAGATCATGTAGTATTGATGTAATACTACATGTAAAAACAACTATCATGATCAAACTGCTACACAAATGCAAGATATAAAGACTCAAAGTGGTTGTCAGGCCCTTTCTGGGTTACCTAGAAACCTAGACAGTGCTTGATAGCTACTTTATACCTTGATTAATTCAAGTTTTTATCATTACTAAGGTGTTTTAATGGTTCAAACTTGTAGTCCTCATGTCAAAAACAGTTATAATACACTAGACTAGTCTAACTACATCACAAACTCAAGATCGAAGTCAGTCAAAACTTGTCAAAAACCATGTTCTTGAGTTTTCTGGAAATTCTAGAAAACACAAATCGTGTTTAGTAAACCTAGTTTGACTGTCCACTACTTTGATTTTGTTTGTGGTTTAAGTTATTTAAGGGCATAAATCTATAGTCCATATACCAGAGTATAGCTTTAATACACTAACACAATCAAATCACATAACACATGGGAGATCAGAGCTCATGAACATGTTGTCGGACCCATCTGGGTACATTCTGGGTTACCCAGAAATGCAAAGTCATGGCCGATCAACTCACTTTGACCATCAATAACTTGAAATCTGGACATGATATGAACATGATTCCAGTTCTAGATTACTCCACTCATAGCATACTATGAGTCTAATACATTAAACAAGTAAAATCATAAACAGATCTAGATCTATGGCCTCTAACATTCGGTTGTCAGGCCATAAATCTAGGGTTCTTGACAATTGGTAATTTGCTTGACCCATGTTTCCGCCTGAATCGGATCGGGCTTTCCCCAGAAATCTGGTGGTCCCAACTCCTTGAACTACTTGGTTGTGATAGACCGTGCGTTGCCATTATTCCCACCCGTATTTTGTACACGAGTCTCCTTCGTCTGATTTTGCATGAACTGCAAAAAGCTCCTAAACATTCCATCATTCATCGTTTGCTCGGTAGTGTTGTTTACAGGAGGAATAGTGCCTTCCTGTTGCACGTTCTCCTGGTTTGTGACTAAAGGTTATTCCACAGTCTCATACACTCCATTGTTAACGTTCTCAGCAACCATTCTTAAATACTGCCATAAAACAAGGGTTAATTAAATAAATTAACATATCACATAATATCCCTATATTATGACCAACCAACAAATAAGCTTAAGATAGGACACACTAGCGAAGGATTTACTCATCTATCCCCTCCTAGTTCTATTCCCCGATCTCCGCCAGAGACCATATCACTAAGCTTTGATACCAACTATGACGCCCCCAAAATAGGTATACAACACCCATTCTGAGTCGCCAAATACATGGTACAGAAAGCAAACTACAACTTTAATAATACAATTGTCGTGCAAAATACGACAACACAAACTGTGAGTTTAAATACAAATATTGTCTTATAGACAATATCCACACTCAAATAAGTCCTCATTACAATTATTCATACATTCTTTTATAGAAATAGTGAGGACTGCTAAAACATCTTTCTAGAACAATCACTCCATACCCCGACTCGATCTGCTATGTTCTCACTCTTGAGAAAAAAAATGGAACAAAAAGGAAAAGGGTGAGCTCAACTAGCCCAGTAAAGAATATTATGACTAAGATAATATACAACAAATTATCATTAGTCTTCAACAGGGAAAAATCAGATAGAATATAATAGACAACAAGTTTTAGATCAATATTCTGCAGCAAAAACAGTAATCCATTACAGAGTCACGTAAAGAATGAATTCTACTATCTTCTAAGATTTAAAAGTTTATCATCAATATTTTATCCCTGCAACAACAATCAATATACATCTTTAATCATATATTCATCTTTGCACTACAGGCCAAAGATATTCATTTGTATCACTAGTTGGTCATATTCATCTCAACACCTATTCATCTTTGCACTACGGGCCAAAGATATTCATCAGTTAATCATTCATCTTTGCAATACAGGCCAAAGATATTCAGTAATATCATCATTTAAGACTGAGGATGATGAAAAATATTTTAAAGAAAACGAATCTAGTGAGACAAAAGGACAAATATTAGGGATTCGTATAAAAGTTTATCCAAGATCAATAATACTTCATAATAACTGATTGTGAAGCAGAATTCAAAAATAGCAATCAAAACATGGATACAATTAAAGATAGTAGCCAAAATAGACATCTTGGACAAAAAGGAAAATTTTTATTTTTTCGGTGAATAGTGTCGTATTCGTGAATACTACCATATACGTGAATAGTGCCGTATACATGAATAGTAACCCCGACACAAAAAGTTCCAAATTTGATTAAAAAGTTCACCAATATTTCGGCATAATGATATTGAAGAAAATAATATCATTTAAGAAGAAAATAACATCCCTTACCTCAAAATAACTAAGATTTCCGATTAGAATATCATATAGAAAGTCAAGGAAGCTTGTAATTTAACAAGAACTCTCAAAGTATATAAATACTCACAAAAATATGCTCGATAATCTAGAGAGAAAGAAAACTTATTTCTGGTGTGATTTTCAATTCTAACCTAAGCGTCTATTTATAGGAAAATGCTAGAACGCCATAGGAGACTAAAATAATAAACTAATATTATTTCTTTTTAATTTCCTACGCCACCTACCATTTGAAAAATCCAAGCATGCCTTCTTGGACAAAATAAGCAGCCCATGTGTGTAATCAACACCAACCAAAAAGTGGGTCCCACCCATAAATTAATAAAAATTATTTTATTTTTTGAAACTTCAACAATTCATAGAAAATAGTCCGTTTATCAGAAAAATACAAATTTTATGTCCATTCTGCCTGAAATCGATTCTCTACAACTTTACAGAAGAAAGTTTTTCCAAATTCCCAACAGAAAATATCCGAAATCCACAAACGAGTGATTTTTAATACTTCCCTTCCGACAAAATACCGATAAATCACCTTTGCATTAATTCCTTCATTTATAACCACAAAAATAGATCCATCATTTATATCCACATCAAATAAATATTTTCTTATCATACAAATCAATAATTAATTATTCACAAATAATATTACAGAATCACAATTATGACAACCGTGTAGTTACATTAGGAAAGAGGGGGCTTTCAGATTTCTCTTCATCAAGCACAATTGGGTGACCAAACCTCCTTGCATGTAACTTTCTAGACATTGCCAATAATGTTATCTAATAATATTATTCAAATAATATGAATTATTGATCCGATAATGGAAATATCTTGTGTAGTGACAATTATTGAAACAACAATAATATAAAATATCAACGCAAAGAATTATTGAATCAAAAATAAAATATTGAATAAAGAATTCATCGTAACAATTATTGAGTAGTGCCTTCACGCATTTAATCAATAATTCAACAATATCGTGAAATACCGTGTTTCTTGTCTGCAACCTGGCGCCAGACATCGTATTTTAACCACCGTATTCTAATAGTGTTAATGAGAATAACTACGTTTGTTATTTATAAAAACTCATACTTTGTCGTTTTTTTCATCCGACAGTTATTCTTTATGAGCCACACGAATGGCTGTGCCGTCGTATGAATATTCCGCGACAAAAAGAATACTCCACGACCAAAAGAATATTCCCCGACAAAAATGAATATTCTATAACCGCTTGCTTATTTTGTAAAATTTACGCATTTCACCCATAACCAAAGCATTATATCGAATTAACCCTTATTAATTTAGAATAATGAATAGAGGAAAAAATCAACTTTATTCATAATAAGTTGGGTTCTTACGAAACTTGCACTGAATAACAACTCTCAAAGTATCTAAATACTCACAAAAATATGCTCGACAATATTGAGAGAGAAAACTTATGTTTCTGGTGTGATTTTCAATTCTAACTTAAGCGCCTATTTATAGGAAAATCCTAGAACGCAATAGGAGACTAAAATAATAAAATATTATTATTATTATTATTATTTTTCTTACGCATGCCAAGCTAGACCAAAACTTCAGCCACCACAAGTGGGGCCCACCAAAAATCAAACACTTTTCCCAACAACTAAAAGTGGGTCCGACATTCTAGAAACTCCACCAAAATAAAACAATTTCTGAATCAGTCACCTCTTAAAATTCATAACAAATCATGCGTTAATTTTTAACTATTCAAAATTTGTGGACATATACTCAACTTATATATGTATAACATATCCAAAAATCACAACAATCCAACGGTCGGATTAAAATGTATAACTCACGCAATATGGCTTAAGACACAGATTTTTCGGACTGTGAGTCCTTTGGACCAGTTTCATTCAAACAGTCACCACGAAAAATTCACAAAGAATTTTTTGGTGATTCCAATTTCTACGGTTAGCTTACTTCCAGGGCTTTCTTTTGATATATAGCTCATCTCCTAACTCATTATACACAAATAGTTATGGATTTTACAAAATCAAGTAATAAACTAATTTTTCTAAAAAATTCCAAATTGTGTTCTTCATTTCGACAAAATACTAATAAAACAACTCAGCTTTAATTCTTTCATTTACAACCACATAAAATATATCCATCATTTATATCCACATAAAATAAATATTTCCTTATCATACAAATCAATAAATAATTATTCATAAATAATATTACAGAATCACAATAATGACAACCAGACCGTTCCCAGGAAAGAGGGGGCTTTCCGATAAGGATTTATCCTTACTGGCACTCAATTAGGTGACCAAACCTCTCTTTGATAGAACTTTCTAGACATTGCCAATAATGCTATCTAATAATATTATTCAAATAATATGAATTATTGATCTAATAATGGGAAATATTGTGCAGTGACAATTATTGAAACAATAATAATATAAAATATCAACGCACCAATTATTGAATCAATAGAATATAATATTGAGCAAAGAATTATCGTAACAATTATTGAGTAGTGCCTTTTTACGTAAGAATCAATAATTTAAAATATCATGTAATACTGGTGTGCTACCGTGTGAAACCACGCCAGACATCGTATTTTAACCACCGAGTAATCCAATGATTATTTGCAGAATAATTACGTACGTTATTTATAAAAACTCAAACTTGTCATTTTCTTCATTCGACAGCTTATTCTATTATGGGGCCCATAAATGACTCTACGCCGCATGCATTTAATATTCCACAAACAACAAGAATATTCCACGACCAAACTAATATTCTACTTACACAAAATGAATATTTTATAACCACTTGCTTATTTTACAAAATTTGCACATTTCACACATAACTAAAGCATTATATCAAATTAACTCCTTATTATTTCAAGATAATGAATAGAGGAAATTCAATTTTATTTTATAAAAAATTGGGGTCTTACATATAATATATTTAATATCTCAAAGTATTTTTAATACTTTATTATTACCATTAAATGATTTTAAAGTAATTAAAACCATTATTAATTATCGCCATTATTATTAAAATATTAATATTTTTTATGACCAAATATCAAAAGTTATATTTTATAACTTAAAATATTTTTATATCACTTCAATTATTTTTATATAATTTTAAATCATTAATTCTATTTTTCCATAATTTATTTAATACATTTATTAAATAAATTAATTACCATTAATATTAATTTATTAATGAAATTCATCACAAAATATTAAAAGTCATTAAAAATAACTTCAAATATTTTTTTATACCATAATATAATTTTAAATGATTTTTCAAGTATTAAAATCATTTTTAAGTAATTTATTTAATATTATAGTTAAATAAATTAAATACAATTAATATTCCAAAATTACTAAATATTTATGAAATTTATTCAGAATAATTAAAAACTAATTTTCAGGCTTTAAAATAATTTCTAGGAATTTATTATCTATTTTTAATAATTAAAAACTATTTTTATCTATTTAATAAATAAAATAATTAATTTTCATAAACAAACTGTCACTAAAGGTGGCCTATAGCGACAGAACCGTCGCTATAGGTGTTCTTGGCAAACCTAGAACATGTTATGTCAGTTATCAAGTTGCTAGGTTTGACCACATGTAGATCTATGATCATAAGGTTTTCTGGGCTGCTTAATGTGTTAGAATTGTAGTATAAGTGTAATACTACAATTACATTCTAAGTTCATGGCCAAGCTACAACAAATCAGAGAGTTATAAGCTCTCCAATATGATGTTAGAGCTGTTCTTCATTTCTGGGTTTTCTAGAAAATAAAGAACAGTTGATGGTGCTACTTTTAAATCCTTATATCTTGGTCTCTAGATCTTCTTTGTGTGATTTAAAGATTTACACTTGCAGTCGAGATGTCAAAGGACAACTCCATAACATAAGATTATCATAACAACAACAGATCTAAAGGATAATGACCGGTCAAAGAGTAGGACAGGAACTATTCTTGGTAAATTCTGGGTTTTCCAGAAATTCATCTGGACAGTTGGTCAACGCTTGTTTGACCACTGATTACTTTGATCTTTTGCAAGATCTATTTGTTCTAAGGACTTTAGTGTGTAGTCTACATACCAGACAAAAAGCTTAAAGCAACAACATGGTCTAAATATCAAACATGTGCAAGATCAGAAGCTTAGAAAATGTTTTTCAGAAATTCTGGGTTTTCTGGAGATTTTCTGGGTTTTCCAAAAATGGTTTTCATGCTGGGTCAACGTCGTTTGATTGATTATATCTTACTATCTAGACATGATTTGGTATTATTTCTAGTTCCAGAACACAGTATACATGGCATAGAACAGATTCATTATATAAAACACACCAAAACTATAAATAGGTAAAGATCTATGGGGTCTGACATTCGGTTGTCAGACCACACTTTTCCAGTTTTCTAGATTTTTGAAATCTTTAATTTCGAGCATCTAGATGTTATGGATCTGGGATCTAACAACCCAGATCACTAAATGACACCCTCTAGTACCAATCTAAACAACAACTAACATAAAATCACATGATTTACAAAATTTAGGGTTTATACCTCATTCATGCTTTGATCTTGAATCTGATCTTTGTGAGCTGTTCCTGACTTGCTAATGATCACACTAGTGACTCATTCACTTAATATTTTCGTGGCTAAGGAGAGAGAAAAGTTTGGTTGAGTGTAAGGATGCAAATGAGCTTAGTTTGGTGACTTTATCTCTCTTTGATCTATATATAAAATGCTGAAATGCATATGGCTGATCATGTGATCAGTTGTTGGCTAATTAAAGTTGATTACTAGACCACATGGCTAGCTTAGGGTTGGTCACCAACCACAAGTAGAGTTAGATCTACACTCCACCTCATTAAAATATTCAAGAAGGGCAATTTGGTTATTTGACTTATAAAGTTAATGGCAACTTGGTAACTTCTCACAACCCTTAGGTTTTAACCCTTAGGGTTTGACTCTTAGGGTTTAACCCTAAGGTTATACAAATTTAAATTTTTAGTATTTACTAATTAGGTTTTTAAAATAGAAGATTAAGGTTTCTAATTTATAATTAGGATCTCCTAATTATATTAAGGTTCCCTAATCACATTAGGGCTTTTAAATAGGATTAATGTTTTCTAATTAACATTAAAATCATTGAACTACCAATTAGGTCCTCCCTAATTATACATTAGGGTTTTCAACATTAGAAATTAGGGTTTCCTAATTAATCAATTAGGGGTATCCCTAATTATACCTATAATTAATAACATAAAAACTTTATACTTATCTTCAAGCTTCCAAATTAGGGTTTTAATATTTTGAATTAGGGTTACTGATTCTCGGAACTGAAATTAGGGTTTCCATAACCGGTAATAGGTTTCTTATCAATCGTTAGGGTTTTCTAACTGAACGTCGAGGTTCTTAATATATTATTAGGGTTTGTGACTGATATAGTTTATCTGGCCAACCCTTGACCCTTAACCACATACTGTACACATATATGACCATATACATAGATACTCTTAACACTATAAACCTTCACCAAAAGTTTTTAAATTCACAAAATTCATTCCCAAAAATGTCAAATACATACACTTATTTTCTGTCTAGGTCTATTATTTAACCTCTATTCAATATTTTAAGATTTTATTAAATTGTCTAAATTCTTGGGTTGTCACATTTTCTCCCATATAAGGCTTCATAGGGTGGCATACATATGCTAGCATGATAACTATTATTGTAGGCAAATTCTACTAAACGTAATTGATCTTCCCAACTTCCTTTGAAATCAATTATACATGTTCTTAACATATCCTCTAATGTTTGAATGGTTCTCTCACTTTGCCCATCAATTTGAGGGTGATAAGTTGTACTCAATCATAATTGTGTTCCTAAGTGTCTCTGTAGGCTCTTCCAAAAATTATAAGTAAAGCGTGGATCTCGATCTGACACTATAGAAATAGGTACTCCATGCCTAGAGATAATTTTATTAATGTATAACTTGGCAAGTTGGTCTAAGTTATAAGTAACTTAAATAGGTAGGAAGTGAGCTGACTTGGTTAGACAGTCAACTATTACCCAAATGGCATTGTGGCCCTTTTGTGTAGCTGGAAGACCTACCACAAAGTCCATGGTTATATGTTCCCACATCCACTCAGGAATTGGCAAGGGTTGAAGTAAACCACTCGGCTTTTGATGTTCATCCTTAACCCTTTGACACGTGAAACATTTGTTTACCCATTCAACTATTTCTCTTTTCATGTTCGACCACCAAAAGTGTTGACTTAAGTCCTTGTACATTTTAATACTGTCGGGATGAAAGTAGTATGCACACAAGCCAATCATGTTTGATGATAAAGCATATACTTTGTAACAATCTTATTCATTTATTAATAAAAAGTATTAATTTATTAAAGGCTTTTAATTATCTACATGATGCTGTTTTATAATATGTGATAAACCCATAGTTTTAAGCAATACTTTTAGAATAATGATGATGATCATTCTAATGAGATCTAAATTCTTTGAAAGCTTAAAACTAAAATAGTTCCCAATCATTGGTTTACTAAATTGGGGATTAGTGAATCTGGATAGATTGGTACATACGTTGCTTGCTCATTGGATGAGAATGATTGATCTCATGATCATTTGTGTGGAGACACTAAAGCAAGTATGTAGGTGGTTATTAGAGAATAAGTTCACTGAACGTGGCTCGCTAAGGAATACCTAATGGAGTTTTACTTGCCTGTCAATAGGAATTCTGTAGTGATAGTAGACAAGTGATCCTTGGACTTGAGATCATCATAGTATCTTGTGTATGATGAGTTATACTTTGACTTATTCCTTAAGACCCTTAGGGTATATCAAAGGATATGCTTGGGTATAATAAGTTGTACATGGAGATAATGTATGATCAATAAAGAATCTACCACTTATTAAAAGAAGAGAAATGTCCTATGTGATTCGATAAATGACAACCCAAGAGTCCTTGGGTTAAGCGTAATGAAATTAGAAAGGAGTTTCTAATTTGCATTATTTTGAAGTTGTGCATTTAAGAGTCGAAATACATATAATTAAATAAAATAAGACTTGACAAGAATTCCATGTCTTATATTTAATTGTGACATTGCATGGTGGAAGGATTGAATTGTACGGTAACTATTTACTCAAAGGTTCTTTTATGATTAATGTTGAAATCTATATTATCCGGAAAGTCGTTGATCGCTAGGAGGCTTATCCCTATTGTAGAATAAATATTATTTATTTAAATAAATTAATTATTTAATTTATTTATTTAAATAAGATTAGAATTGTTCTAATTGATTTATTCTGTAGGTTTAATATGGAGAACCTAAAGGGTCACACCATAAAAGGAAGAATAATTATTTAAGAAGTTAATGGCATAATCGTAATAATATGTTATGTATATTTAATTTAATCTATGGTGATAGAATAAATTAAATAGCTTAATATTTATTATTTAATATTTTAGAAATATTAAATATAAATTAATAAGAGGAGTCTTATTAATATTATTACAATTATTATTATTATTTTAATTTCTAAAAGAGTTTAGGAATTAATTTAATATAAGTATTCTCATTTATTCCTAATAGGATTAGGAAGAAAAATTAGTTAAAAGAGTTTAATTAATTATCCCTAATAAGATTAGGGAGCCCATTTAATTAAAAGAGTTTAATTAAATAATACCTTATTTTATTAAATAAGGTTACCCGATATCTTTATAAGAGGAGTCTTATATCGGATATCAAAATATACGCAATTCCAAAAGTTGAGAAGACGCTCTTTTCTATAGAGAGATAGAAAACTAGGGTTTGAGCCAAATACCCATCTTCTTAAATCTTTTTCTTCCTTAGTGGATCACCTCTAGAGGCCAAACACTTGGGTGGCTAACGTTGATCAAAGGAAGGAACCAAACCCGTGGATTCAAGTTGAGCTAAAAAGGATTGGAGGTGAACTTGTACATCTGGGAAGCTTCGGATCTTCAAGGGTATGTTTTTATTCATCTTTTCATTTAATTAATAATTGTGCATAAAGGGTGATCCAGGGTATATGGTTTGTAAAATTTTAAACTCGATTTTTACACGCTTTCCGCTTATTTTTGCAATTTGATTGCGTTCAAGAATATTACAAACCTAATAAAGTGGCATTAGAGCCAAACCTTTACGCTAATTATTAATTGTTTTAATTTGATATGTATATTGATATGTGTTTAGAACAATTTAATTGGGCATAATTTTATTGTATAAAATTTAATAAAAAAAAAAAAAAATCTCATGAAATCAAAAAGTGGCGATTCACGGATATCCCTGTCATTTCAAAAGGGATTAATGTTATCAGTATTCACGTGGCCACATAAGCTAATAATGGTTTACACGTATTAGTATATATATATTATAATATATATATATGATATATTATATATTATATATATTAGTTACAAGGCTGCGTGTTGCTATATGTATCATGGGTCATGCGAATTTTAAAGGGAGCAGGATTAAATGGTGCACGGAAATCTAGGAAGTCAGGTTATTATATATATATATATATATATATATATATATGATATATATTAACGGTTTTTATATATATATATAATAACGGTTTTGTTTTATTTTATATATATATATAATTTTCTTATATAATTTTTTATTAAAATAAAAATTTATTTTTATTAAAATAAAAGTTTATTTTTATATTAAAATAAAAAGTTTTATTTTAATTTTTAAAATTAGATTTCATGCTAACTAATTAAAGTTGGAATTGGATTTCAAGATAACTAATTAGAGTTGAAATTGGATTCTATTTTCCTTAAATAAAGGAGTTTATTTTGATATGAAATTAGATTTCATATTATTCAAAAAATAAAAGGTTTATTTGTGAATAGGAAAGAGAATCCTAATTTCCTTAAATAAAGGAGTTTATTTAGATATGAAATATGATTTCATATTATTCAAAATAAAGGAGTTTATTTATGAATAGGAAAGAGAATCGTGTTTCCTTTAATAAAGGAGTTTATTTTTTTTACATGGAATTGGATTCCATAATTAATTAAAATAAAGGAGTTTATTTTGATTAAAGATTTTGATTAAAATAAAATAGTTTATTTTATTCAAAATTGGATAAATTAAAATAAAATAGTTTTATTTTGATTTAAATTTGGATTAAAATAAAGGAGTTTATTTTGATTCAAAATTAGATTTTATACTAACTAAATTTGCCCATTAAATGATATCAATATATATATATTAAATGTTTATTATTCATAAGATGAATGTTATTTATTGATGCATATGGTGATGTGTATGATAATAAATGGGATTGATTATGGACTATTGACCAATGTGATTGGATTTTATTTTAGTCGGATGCATGAATGTATGGGTTTTATTAAATGGGGTCTACGTACCTCGTCTTCTCTAATTTTTCTTAATGTAAATTCTATCTTCCTCCTATGTACTTCCCCTTGACTGCTGATCAAGGTTTTTATTTATTTTAAATAGTTTTGTAATAGGAATAGTTAGAATTAATTTTGAAGAATTGGAGATCAAAGAGCAAGGAGCGCTTGAAGACCCGTTTGTAATGGAGCCCGGGTTTAAATGAAATAGTTATATTTAAATATTAATTCTTGCACCCCTAGGTTTGACCTTTTGGTTCACTTGGTGGCTCTAGTGAACCAAACTAGAATAAAGTCCATAATCAATCCAGGTAGAATATAGTATTCTATATGTGTATGCTTATACTATATATATATATTATATATTATGCAAACATGCTTCGCATGTTTATTAATATGACGCGTATTTTATATATATATATGTGTGCGCTATTAAACAAGATGAGACAAATTAATAACAAACCCCTCAATTTTTATATTAAGTTCTAAGCATTCAAAGATATTTGGAATATCGAACGTCACTTCTAGCATGATAAAATTAATAGAGTATTAAATATTTAATATGAGTTTGTTGTGTCACCACAAGGCAAGTATTAAGTATTTAAGATGTTAATTTATCACATTTGATGCTTATAAAGAAAATTGAACAATATTGTTTTGTTGTGTCACCACAAGGATGATATTTTTCTTTTTGAATATATGGAGTGCTAGGTCGGACTTAACTTGGATAATTTTGATTCGGATGTGCCACCACTGATCAAAATAATCTAAGAGGCAAAAGAAAAGGAGTTGCATAGTTGATGTAATTGACAAAAGTTGTCTACACTATTTATTTATATATAGTTTGTTTGTGTCACCACAAGGCTATATACATTTGAAATGGGATCCTTATTCTCACTAGTAGATCTTTAATTAGATTTTGCCGAACTATATAAGTGAGGGTAATATAGTTTCAAGAAGAAAATAGTGGGAGATACCAATTTAAAACAAGACCTAAATTATTTTGGTAATTAATAAAAGAATGTATGTTAAAATATTGTTAATTACAAATTCATTTACTGTAATTTTACAATGTTTAAAATTACTATCATCATGAAGCATATTAGATGCTAAATTAACTGCACCAAATTAAGCGGATTGGTTAAGGAATTTGAGAATAGTTCTTATAGTGAAAAGCTATCTTATGTCCTTAATACGCCTATCCTCGCAATGGTTGCGCATAATGCCTCGAGGAAGAGATTGCTACTTTTAGAATGTAGCAAGATGATGCACAGATTGGCTCAATGCATCATGCTCACATCCATGAGTAACGAGCTTCAGCACAAGATGAAACTATGGATGCTCCTACTATATTCCCGCACATCAAGTAGTTGATGGTGAGGAAAGTAGGACCGATAGATATCGAGATATCTAAGGAGCTCTTCCGTTCTAGAATGGCCAATGGCACTATAAGCATGCATAAAAGTTCTTAACATAATCAATTTGATTGATCAATTAGGACAACTGGTTTTGTCATGGATGGAGAGTTGAGCCAAGATTTGATCTTGCACTCACTCCCGGACTCCTTTCACAATTTTTGTGAATTTTTCATATGAACAAGCTAGATATATCGCCTTTTGATTTGCTTAACATGTTGAAAAAATGTTGAGAGTCACTTTCCAACTAAGAAAGACCATGTCTTATTGGTAGGGGCCAAAGGATCTTTTGAAAAGAAGAACGATTCAAAGAAGGTAAACAGAAAGGCGTAAACAAAGGATAATAAGAACAAAACTGATACGGATAGCAAAGGAGTTTTCTTCCACTGCAATAAGCCTGGACACTGGAAAGAAACTGCGAGAAGCATCTTGCAGAGGCTAACCAAAGAAGGTTAGTGAAGTTTCGGTTACAATACAGTTTTTGTTCATGATTAAAATTAATTTTTCTTTAAGTTAAGGATCTACTTGGGTATTGGATACCGATTTTGGTTATCATAAATATAGATTTATGAAGGGACCAAGCAGAAGTAGAAAGTTAAACAAGACAAGAAATCCTATGTGTGGGAAATGAAGCAAAGGTTGTTGCATTAGCCATAGAAACTTATAGTTTAACAATGCCTACGGGCAAATCTATTAAGTCAATAAGTTGTTATTGTATTCCAGTTCTTGTTAAAAATATTATTTCCATTTTATTGTTGGACAATGAAATCTTTGGTATTATAATTAAGAACAATTGTTGTTCTATTTATAATAATAATGTTTTGTATAGAACTGGAATATTACTTAATAAATTTTGTATACTTGACTTACATGAAAATAATTTTGCATATTGAAAAAATTAGTATAAGAAAAGGAGATGATCATTCAAAGAGTTGAATGTGTGTATTTGCTAAAATACAAGTGTGAATTATTTGAAAGGTTCAAAGAATTCAGAAGTGAAACAAATTGGCAATGTATTAAGATTCTTTGATTAGATCAAGGAATAAATACTTGTGCAATAAGTTTCTAGATCATCTCAAATGGTTTTCTCATAATGGACACATCCCGACACATAATAATTGATTGATGTATCCGAATGAAAAATCGTACCTTGTTGGACATGAATGCGATCCATAATGATTTTACCGACATTCGGTAAGATTCTTCAGGATCATGTCCTAGAAATGGTTTGACATATCTACGAAAAGGTAACCTCAAAATCCGGCCCCAAGACTCCATAAAAGTTATGGACAGGGAGGATTCCTAATCTTAAGTATGTTAAGATAAGGGGTTGTCCAACTTATGTGAAAAGGTTTCAAAGGATAAGCTTGGGACAAGATTTTATAAGTGTCGATTTGTGGGACATCCTAAAGTAAGTTTAGGGTATATGTTCTATAATTCTACTTAGCAAAAGGTGTTTGTTACGAAACACGCTGCCTTCTAAGATAAAGGTGTTTATCATTAAAAGGGGCTAGTGGAAGGATAATAGATCTTGAAGAGTTCAAGAACCACAAAATACTATAAGTCAAATAAGAGGAACCTGTAGATAGTCCTATTATACCACAACTGAATCGTAAATCTGGAATAGTACCGAAGATACCTGGAGGTATGGATTCATCATAGATGATGATGATGAGGTACACATCATAGAAGATGATGATCCAATTACATACGATGAGGTAAGTGTTGTAGACACTCAGAGAAATGGATTGAAGCAAGTTTCTCAAATATGGAACATTCGTTTTGATGAGGCAATCAAAAGAGTTTGATTTTATCAAAAATAAGAATGAACCTAGTGTGTACAAAGGGTCAGTGGGAGCATCGTGACATTTCTAAGTACTATATGTTGATATACTACGGATGAGGAATGACATACCAATGCTACAATCAAGTAAAGATAAAGTTGTCTAAACATTCCTCCATGAATGATTTGGAAGAGTATCTTAATTAGGGATATAAATCTATTACGAGATAGATTTAAGAGGATGCTCGACTTAACCCAAGGAACGATATTCATTTGATGCTAAAGTCGTTTAGCATGGCAAACTCCAAGAGATGTCTCATGTCAATGAGCTATGGAGTGTATCTCTTAATAGTCCCCACATGACTCTAAAAGAGAGGTCGCATGAGTGACAATCATATATGCAATGAAATGTACGAGACCCGATGTTGATCGGTCATATTATGGAGAAGTTCACTATGAGTCCATGAAAACATCTTAAAGTGCTTACCCAGGCACTAAGGATGTGATCATATTCATGGTGGGTCTTAATTAAAACTAGAGGGCTTAACAGACTCAAGTTTTTCGAGATAGAATCAAGACGACAGAAAAATCCACTTTAAGGTAAAGGGTTACCTTGAGCGGTGGTGCAAAGTTGAATTGAAAGGTTCCAAACAACAAAGAGTTCTTTGTTTTCTCGATAAAGACAAAGTATATAGCTATAAATGAAGCTGCAAGTTGATTGTTTGGATTAAAAGTTAATTAAAGAACTAGGAATAGTTCCTAAGTCTCATCTTGGATCTAAACATGTGTTGTGGCACTTTCATTTGATTACTAGAATCATTGAAAGATTGGAAATCATTATAGAGATAGTGGACTCTCATGAACAACATTACATATCCATTAACTAAAGCTTATCCAACAGCAGGATAATCGTCACTTAGAGAAAAAGAGTATGAGATACCATGATGATTGGCTTTAGTGCAAGTGGGAGATTGAAAGTAGTATGCACACAAGCCAATCATGTTTGATGATAAAGCATATACTTTGTAACAATCTTATTCATTTATTAATAAAAAGTATTAATTTATTAAAGGCTTTTAATTATCTACATGATGTTGTTTTATAATATGTGATAAACCCATAGTTTTAAGCAATACTTTTAGAATAATGATGATGATCATTCTAATGAGATCTAAATTTTTTGAAAGCTTAAAACTAAAATAGTTCCCAATCATTGGATTACTAAATTGGGGATTAGTGAATCCGGATAGATTGGTACATACGTTGCTTGCTCATTGGATGAGGATGATTGATCTCATGATCATTTGTGTGGAGACACAAAAGCAAGTATGTAGGTGCTTATTAGAGAATAAGTTCATCGAACGTGGCTTGCTAAGGAATACCTAATGGAGTTTTACTTTTCGTCAATAGGAATTTCTGTAGTGATAGTAAGTACAAGTGATCCTTGGACTTGAGATCATCATAGTATCTTGTGTATGATGAGTTATACTTTTGACTTATTCCTTAAGACCCTTAGGGTATATCAAAGGGTATGCTTGGGTATAATAAGTTGTACATGGAGATAATGTATGATCAATAAAGAATCTACCACTTTATTAAAAGAAGAGAAATGTCCTATGTGATTCGATAAATGACAACCCTAGAGTCCTTGGTTATAGGCGTAATGAAATTAGAAAGGAGTTTCTAATTTTCATTATTTGAAGTTGTGCATTTAAGAGTCGAAATACATATAATTAAATAAAATAAGACTTGACAGTAATTCCATGTCTTATATTTAATTGGGACATTGCATGGTGGAAGGATTGAATTGTACAGTAACTATTTACTCAAAGGTTCTTTTATGATTAATGTTGAAATCTATATTATCTGGAAAGTCGTTGATCGCTAGGGAGGCTTATCCCTATTGTAGAATAAATATTATTTATTTATTTAAATAAGATTAGAATTGTTCTAATTGATTTATTCACAATAGGTTTAATATGGAGAACCTAAAGGGTCACACCATAAAAGGAAGAATAATTATTTAAGAAGTTAATGGAATAATCGTAATAATATGTTATGTATATTTAATTTAATCTATGGTGATAGAATAAATTAAATAGCTTAATATTTATTATTTAATATTTTAGAAATATTAAATATAAATTAATAAGAGGTGTCTTATTAATATTATTACAATTATTATTTTTATTTTAATTTCTAAAAGAGTTTAGGAATTAATTTAATATAAGTACTCTCATTTATTCCTAATAGGATTAGGAAGGAAAATTAGTTAAAGGAGTTTAATTAATTATCCCTAATAAGATTAGGGAGCCCATTTAATTAAAAGAGTTTAATTAAATAATACCTTATTTTATTAAATAAGGTTACCTGATATCTTTATAAGAGGAGTTGTAACGCCCCCAAAATTAGGTATACGTCACCCATCTTGGGTCGCCACTTACATGGTACATAAATTCAAATACAACTTACTAATATAATCATGCGTGTATAATACGACATAAAGCGTGAGTTTGAATACAAATATTGTCTACTAGATATTATACAAACTCAAAAAGAGTCCTCATTACAACTATTATCACACTATTTCACAGAATAGTGAGGACTACTAATGTTATCCTCTGGACCATTACTCCGTTCCCCGACTCGTCCCAGCTATGTTCTCATTTCGAAGAGAATAAAGGAAAGAAAAAAGGGTGAGCTCAACTAGCCCCAAGAAGAAATATTATGACTAAGATAATGCGAATAAATTATCATTAGCCTTCAACAAAGTGTTAAACCGATAAAATACAATAGACAACCGGTTTAAGCTGCAATGAATGAATACGCAATCCATTAAAAGAGTCAAGTAGAAAATAAAGTCTACTATCTTTTAGGTTTTAAAAGGTTTTCATAAATTTTTATCACTAAGACTCGGTTTAATGAATAAACCACAATATCTAATCATCCCCCGTACCACGGTAGAGGATTTTCATCAAATTATCAATGGTCATGACTATCTTAGAATCACCCCCGGTCATAATCATACCAAAAACTATCCATTATCGCATTACGAGCCACTAAGGACTTTTATCACATCATTTATAACAAGCCATGATTATAAGAATGATCCTCGGTCATAATCATACTAAGTTCATCTATGCACGTAAGCCAAAGATAACATAATATAACATGAGGATGATGAAAATGACATAATAATTCAATAAAACAAGTTCAAGAATTATTTTATCCGAGAATTAGTAACGTCAAATTGTCAACAAGATATCTTGTTTTGTAGAGTAAAATTCAAGAATGATCGAAGAATATTTCCATGAAAGATATTTGGATGAAATGCAAATATCAAGGATATTCTACTAATTTCATGGAGTATAGAAGTCAAAGTTTTAACCAACTTGGGTATAATAAAGAATGGAATAACAAAGGAAATCACCATGCATGCGGTACTTCAGACAGACAAAAGTTATTCCAATGAGAATAATAATAACGGAACTGGTCGGGTGAAATTCACACCAAGCATGGATGTTCCAAAGAATAATAAAGATGGAACCAGATCCGGTGTAAAACAAATGCAGATAGGATATTCCAATGAGAATGATAAAGACGGAACCCGGTCGGTGTAAAAACACATACGAACAGGATGTTCCAATGAGAATAATAATAAAGACGGAACCAGTCGGTGTAAAACACATGCATGAGGATGTTCCAAATGAATAATAGAAGAATGTCACCAAGTATAGGGTAAACCACGATATCACAGATTATGTATAGGGTATCTGCTGTATATAGGTTATTCCAATGGAATAATAAAGAATGGAATAACAGAGGGATTTCACCAAGTATAGGGTATGTGGCGATACAAAAGTTATTCCAACAGAATAATAAAGAATGGAATAATGAAGTTCTCTTCATGAATAAGAAAGAATAACACCCTTACAGATGTACAACAAATAATATCCCTTATCGTAAAAAGACACTTGGATATCAAAGTAGTGAAGTACCGTAATCTTCTTCTTCTTTCTCTCTATAGATTTTTCTCTATAGCTTCTCTCTATAATTTTCTCTCTAGAGTTTCAAATTGAATTCGTAAGAAAATAATGAAGGAATGAGCTTCTATTTATAAGAAAATAGAATGCATAGTAATTAATCCATGAACGGTCAGATTGATTTACTTTAATCGACGGTCCATATTTAAAGCAAAATCTTTTAAATAAAATATCATATATTCTATTTATATAAAACATTTTACTATGCAAACACTATGCAACACTATGCAAAAAACACTATGCAACACTATGCATAATAAAATATAATATATTCTATTTATAGAATAACTTTAATAAAGTATTCATTTTATATAAAAGATGTTTCTTTTTATTACGTTAATAATACTGAATAAAACAAAACGTCATTATCGCTATAATAATTCATATTATTAATCGACAATAATGGAATCAAACCGAGTGACTTCTCACATAAGCATCAATAATCAATACCGTAAGCTACTATGCAACCACACGACATTGTACTTTTACTACTGAGAGTAGTTCAACAAGATCAACGGTAAAACTTCCGCCGTTATTTCAATAAAATATTTTTGTCGTTTTCTCAATCGACAATAATTACATTGTAGGGTCCACCAATGATTGGTAGTTAGACGAATATTCCCTCGCTAAACCGAATATTCCCACCAATCGAATATAATATAACCACTTGCATACTTTGCAAAATTTATAAATACTACCCACAACTATAATATTATCTCAAATTCACACCATAACATTAAAAATTATTTCGACAAAATTTAAATCTTTATTGATAAAATCTGGGGTCTCACAATCTCCCCTCCTTATGGAATTTCGCCCTCGAAATTAGGGTGCATACACGGTATGATAAGAGGTGAGGATACCTTGAATACCTTTATCGTTAAAAATATTAAATTCATCTTCGCAAATCGCCAAAGATATTCATTAACAATTCATCTTTGCACTACAAAGCTAAAAGATATACAATCAGTAAAACCAATAATCTTTGAGGACGCAGCTTAATAGTATCACGATTATGAATTATCCATGCACTACTGGCCAAGGATATTCGTGTTTTCAATTACGATCATGATTATACCGAATAATCCTTGGTCATAATCATACCAAGTCTATCAATGTATTACTACCAAAGATGACTTTTACCACATCCATGAATTAATATTTCATCTTTGAGACTCATTTCAATAATTAATCCATATCATCGAATCATCCCCGCACTACTGTGCCAAGGATATTCATTAGTATCACGACCACGAATTATCCATGCACTACTGACCCAAAGATAATCGTGTATTCATTAGTATCACGACCACAAATTATCCATACACTACGACCAAAGATAATCGTGTATTCATTAGTATCACGACCACAAATTATCCATGCACTTCACCAAAGATAATCGTGTATTCATTAGTATCACGACCACAAATTATCCATGCACTACTACCAAAGATAATCGTGTATTCATTAGTATCACGACCACAAATTATCCATGCACTACTACCAAAGATAATCGTGTATTCATTAGTATCACGACCACAAATTATCCATGCACTACTACCAAAGATAATCGTGTATTCATTAGTATGACGACCACAAATTATCCATGCACTACTACAAAGATAATCGTGTATTCATTAGTATCACTACCACAAATTATCCATGCACTACTACCAAAGATAATCGTGTATTCATTAGTATCACGACCACAAATTATCCATGCACTACTACCAAAGATAATGTGTATTCAATTACGGTTATGATTATACCCAACAATCCCTCGGTCATAATCATACCAAGTCCATCTATGCACTACAATACGCCATGATGACTTTCAACATAATATAAACATGAGGATAATGATATAAAGAATCAATCAAATGAGATAAAGGATAAATATTAAACCTTTATAATATAATTTATCCAGATTCAAGAATATCCCCATGTTATCAATCACTTAATAATCTCATAATCTAATATCATTAATATTATAACAATATTTTAATCACTTCTTAAATTTATAAACAATTTATCTCAATTGTTTACGCTTTACCATATAATCCATTTAATCAATCAAAATGCCATACTCATAAGATATCATCACCAATTATCAAATCCTCATCAAAAAAATATGCATATACTCTATATAGGATTCTCTAGCCATAAAATCTTATTTTCAACTTTGTTACTTCACATAACATATTTAACTCATATGTTCATAACTAAACTATTTTCATGAAAAATACCAAATCAGTCCCAAAAATATTTCTTTTCTGGGATTTAGCATAATATAATCCCATAATGGAAATATATTTTTCTCGGAATTTTTAAAATTCATTTACTATTTTTCAAAAATCAATTTCTAATTAATTCCTTAAGAAATTAGCTACCTCAAGTTTAACTCCAAAAATTCCCAAATCTTGGCAGGACCTTACACATGTTAACGTGAGCTTCTAGTTTAAATTTCATGATCATCGGAGTTGTAGAACTCCGGTTATATCGTTTTTTGTCAAAAAAACCTAAATATTGAAATGGTCATAACTTGCTCATTTTAAGTCAGAATGAGCTCATTTTTGGACAGGAGGTACTTTATAATATATATTTTCATGTCCCAAAAGGCCAGAATTTTTCTCATAATTTAAGTGGGTCGAAACAGCCCCTCTAAAATCATGGCAGCAACTTTTTCGGTTTTTGTAGCTTTGCACTCCTTTGCTAAAATCAGTCCACACGAAAATCTACAACACCTTTTTCATTGATTCTAATTGGATTAGTTAGGTAACTCATAGATCTAACTCTAGGACTTAACCACACTCAAAAATTCAAAATATAATAGGAGATTTGGTCAATTGAATTTCATGTTATATTTTTCACCAAAATCTGGTTTTTAACTCCTTGTGATTTTTAAGAAACTTTCATGTTTTCACATACTAACCAACATAACTCATCATAACACTTACTAATACCATGTATACCTATGATTTTCATTAGTCCAATGCTTTTATTATGACTTTCATCATAAACCACGTAAACTGTTCATTTTAGTTGAAGAAATATTTGAGGGTTTAAGAAATGGGTTTTGTATTGGGGTTAATACAAAATTTGATTTCACGCTCTAGGGTAGGCTAGAAAGTCTTCAAGAATACGTCAAGAAATTTATTAATAATAGAAATATCATTCAAAAGCGTGACTCTCATCCAAGACTTGGATAGTACGTCACATTGATACCAACCGTGACTTCTATCCCTTAACCTAGATAGCACCTCACAATGATACCTATAAACTTGCCATCTTCATTCACGATGTCGCCTACAGAAAGTCTGACTTCGGTGCATTCCACACAAGAAAGTCAACAACAAAAGGTTCGGGGCTCTTTACTTATGGCTTCATATGACAATAATTGACTTTAGTAGTTTGGTTACTTGAATTCGCACAACAGGTTGGTTATGAATATAAAAGCTAACAACCTTACGAAAAGCATGATGAGTAGTTAACCAATTGATTCCTAAAATCATATCAAAGGCAAGTATTTTCAAAAAGATAAGATCGACAGGTAACGTGAAAATGTTTATTTGAATCAAACAAGATTTAAAAAAAATAGTAATGTAACGAAGGCTCCTACTAACGAAGTTTCAACCAATAAGTCAAAGTTTAACTTCTTCTTGAGTCAAATTTAAACGTTGAACACAACTAGGTGAAATAAAAGAGTGGGTAGAACTGGTATCTAACACGGTATAGACTTCGCAAGAGCTTATGATTAACTTACCCGTGATAATTTTATTCAGGTTCCTCGTCACAAGAAAAAAAATGCTCTCTCTTAAACTACCGACTTTGGTTTGTCTGGGATAACCTTTGGTGCCTCCATCCTAGTTGAATTTGTCTTCGGTAAACGACAAAATCGAGCTAAGTGACCTTCTCTTCCACAATTATAACATGCTTTGATGGCATGATGGCGCAGATTTGGATGATGTGTCCCTCTCCTCCGCATTTGAAGCATATGATAGATGGTCTTTCTCCTTCCTTAACAATGGTCTTTGGTCTTTGACGTCTTTCCATCATTGTTGAATCTCCTTTTCTTGAAATGTCCATTCTTATTGCTTTGACCCTGATTACCACCGAAGTTGTTACCATATCTCGCCTGTTGATTCCCTCCATGCTTGTTGTCACCGCTTCGATGACTACTCTACATTGGTATTATAATTTTAATTTTATTTGCTCTCTCTTTAGTCAATTCGTTGACTCGTTATCGCGTTCCACTAACTGAGCCCTATTTACAACATCTGAATACAAACACAGTTTATGAGAAATAAGATGTTGACGTATCTCCGACTTCAAACCTCTTAAAAACATTCGCGCCATTCTCTCTTCATTATCCACCAAGTGGGACGCAAATCGTGATAACTCCGCAAATTTTGCCTCGTATTGCGACACGGTCATATTGTTTTGTTCCAACTTGATAAACTCCACCTCCTTCATGTGGCGAATACTTTCGGGAAAGTATTTGTCGTTGAACGCCTCTGGAACTTCTCCCAAGATATCTTGATCTGACAAATGAGTTGAGTACGTTTTACCGATTCCCACCGAAGAATGCCTCTCCAAGCAACATAAAGGCGGCAAAAGGAACCTTTTGCTCCTCGGAGCATCCCAAGACATCAAATATCTTGGTAATCTGCTTTATCCATGTTTCCGCCGCGAAGTGGTTTTGGCTCTCCCTTAAACTCCGGTGGTCCCGGCTCCTTGAATTGTTTAGCGGTGACCGCCGAGAGTTTTCCATGTTTCCACCTACGTTTTGGATGTAAGTCGATTTCACCGATGTTGCATGAATTCTAAAACCTCTTAAGCGTCGTCTGTCGTTCATCAATTGATCGGTGTTGTTGTTTACGGGAGGATTATCGCCATCCCTGTTGCACATTGTCTCGATTATTGATCCGTGGAGAATCAACGGTCTCCGTGTGCTCCATTGCTATTCTCAACATTCTCGGATGCCATTTTCAAACACCGCCACAAAATAAGGGTTAATTGACATGCAACATATTATCACTATACTCAACCGACCAATCAAATACCAAATAAACTTAGGTAGGTCATACTAGCGAAGGAATTCCCTATCTCTCCCCTCATAGTTCTAGTCTCACATCTTAGCCAGGGATCATATCCCTAAGCTCTAATACCAACCGTAACGCCCCCAAAATTAGGTATACGTCACCCATCTTGGGTCGCCACTTACATGGTACATAAATTCAAATACAACTTACTAATATAAGCGTGGTACAATACGACATAAAGCGTGAGTTTGAATACAAATATTGTCTACTAGATATTATACAAACTCAAAAGGAGTCCTCATTACAACTATTATCACACTATTTCACAGAATAGTGAGGACTACTAATGTTATCCTCGGACCATTACTCTGTTTCCCGACTTCGTCCAGCCTATGTTCTCATTTTCAAGAGAAACGGTGAAAGAAAGGGTGAGCTCAACTAGCCCAAGATAAGAAATATTATGACTAAGATAATGCGAATAAATTATCATTAGCCTTCAATGATGTTAAGCGATAAAATATAATAGATAACCGGTTTAAGCTGCAATGAACATGCAATCCATTAAAAGAGTCTAGTAGAAAATAAAGTCTACTATCTTTTAGGTTTTAAAAGGTTTTCATAATTTTTATCACTAAGACTCGGTTTAATGAATAAACCACAATATCTAATCATCCCCGTACCACGGTCAAGGATTTTCATCAAATTATTAATGGTCATGACTATTAGAATCACCCATTGGTCATAATCATACCAAAACTATCCATCATTTGCATTATGTGCCACCGAGGACTTTTATCACATCATTTATAACAAGCCATGATTATACCGAATGATCCACGGTCATAATCATACTAAGTTCATCTATGCACGTAAGCCAAAGATAACATAATATAACATGAGGATGATGACAATGACATAATAATTCAATAAAACAAGTTCAAGAATTATTTTATCCAGAATTAGTAACATCCAAATTGTCAACAAGATCTTGTTTTGTAGAGTAAAATTCAAGAATGATCGGAAGAATATTTCCATGAAAAGATCTTTGGATGAAACGCAAATATCAAGGATATTCTACTAATTTCATGGAGTATAGAAGTCAAAGTTTTAACCAACCTGGGTATAATAAAGAATGGAATAACAAAGGAAATCACCATGCATGCGGTACTTAGACAGGCAAAGTTATTCAGCAGAATAATAATAACGGAACGGGTCGGGTGAAATTCACACGCAAGCGTGATGTTCCAACAGAATAATAAAGATGGAACCAGATCAGGTGTAAAACACACGCGATAGGATATTCAACAGAATGATAAAGAGCCGGAACCAGTCCTGTAAAACACACGAACGAGGATGTTCCAGCAGAATAATAATAAAGAGCGGAACCAGTCGGGTGTAAAACACATGCATGTGATGTTCCAATGTAATAATAGAAGAATGTCACCAAGTATAGGGTAAAACCACGATCTGATTATGTATAGGGTATGTATGGCGATATAGGTTATTCCAATGAGAATAATAAAGAATGGAATAATGAGAGGATTTCACCAAGTATAGGGTATGCCACAGACATGAGTTATTCCAACAAAATAATAAAGAATGGAATAATGAAGTTCTCTTCATGAATAAGAAAGAATAACACCCCTTACTGTACAACAAATAATATCCCTTACCGTAAAAAGACTTTGGATATCAAAGTAGTGAAGTACCGAATACTCTTCTTCTCTTCTCTATAGATTTTCTCTCTATAGCTTCTCTCTATAATTTCTCTCTAGAGTTTCAAATTGAATTCGTAAGAAAATAATGAAGGAATGAGCTTTATTTATAGGAAAATAGAATGCATAGTAATTAATCCATGAACGATCTGGATTAATTTACTTTAATCTGACGGTTCATATTTAAAGCAAAATCTTTTAAATAAAATATCATATATTCTATTTATATAAAAACATTTTACTATGCAAACACTATGCAACACTATGCAAAACACTATGCATAATATGCATAATAAATATAATATATTCTATTTATAAAATAACTTTAATAAAGTATTACATTTATATATAAAGATGTTTCATTTTATTACGTTAATAATCTGAATAAAACAAAACGTCATTATCGCTATAATAATTCATATTATTAATCGACAATAATGGAATCAAACCTGAGTGACTTCTCACATAAGCATCGATAATCAATACCGTAAGTGCTTCTTTATGCAACCACACGTACATCGCACTTTTTACTACCGAAAGTAGTTCAACAAAGATCAACCAGTAAAACTTCCATGTTATTTCAATAAAATATTTTTGTCATTTCTCAATCCAAACAATAATTCATTGTAGGGTCCACCAATGATTGAGTAGTTATGCGAATATTCCCTCGCTAAACCGAATATTCCCAGACCAATCGAATATAATATAACCACTTGCATACTTTGCAAAATTTATAAATACTACCCACAACTATAATATTATCTCAAATTCACACCATAACATTAAAAAATTATTTCGACAAAATTTAAATCTTTATTGATAAAATCTGGGGTCTCACAGGAGTCTTATATCAGATATCAAAATATACGCAATTCCAAAAGTTGGAGAGTACGTTCTTTTCTATAGAGATAGAAAACTAGGGTTTGAGCCAAATACCCATCTTCTTAAATCTTTTTTCTTCTTTGGTGGATCACCTCTAGAGGCCAAACACTTGGGTGGCTAACGTTGATCAAAGGAAGGAACCAAACCCGGTGGATTCAAGTTGAACGCGAAAAGGAATTGAGGTGAACTTGTACCTGAGGAAGCTCGGATCTTCAAGGGTATGTTTCTTATTCATCTTTTTCGTTTAATTAATAATTGTGCATAAAGGGTGATCCGGGTATATGGTTTGTAAAATTTTTAAACTCTGATTTTTACACGTTTCCGCTTATTTTTGCAATTTGATTGCGTTCAAGAATATTACAAACCTAACACGGGATGTATGGCAAATTTAGAATTATGAGCTTCGTTTAAAATTTCGTCTTTTAAGGCTTGATTTAACGGAACCCAAATTCTATCTTCATATCTAAATATTCCATCCTTGTCTATTCTGAATTTGTTATTCTTAATATGAGTTATATTAGACTTACATTTTTGACAATCTTCATCCTTTTTCCTGCATCTCTTTGATTTTATCAAGCAGAGATGAAACTCCCTCTAGAATGAATAACTTTTGGGTAGAGGTAATTGGACATCCCACCTCAATTTCTATTTTTTCAAAATCTTTTATTAACCTATCATTGGTGGTTAATACGTTCAACTTTTCTTGATTCTTTCTACTTAACGCATCAGCTACGACATTAGCTTTACCGGGATGATATAAGATTTCACAATCAAAATCCTTTATCAGTTCTAACCATCTTCTCTGTCGTAAGTTTAGTTCCTTTTGTGTACAAATATATTTTAGACTTTTGTGATCTGTATATATATCTCGCATTTCTCCCAGTACAAGTAATGCCTCCAAATTTTTAGAGCAAAAACTACCGCGGCTAACTTTAGGTCATGAGTAGGATACCTCTTCTCATAATCTTTGAGTTTTCGTGATGCATAAGCAATCACTTTCCCATGTTGCATTAACTCGTATCCTAAACCTTTGTGTGAAGCATCACTAAATACTACAAGGCATCCTGTATCATCTGGTAAGGACAACACTGGAGCCATGCTCAGTCGCTTCTTCAACTCTTAGAAGCTCTCTTCACACTTATCTGTCCAGACGTATTTAACCGTCTTTCAAGTTAAATTGGTTAGTGGGGTTGCTATTTTTGAAAAATCTTTTATAAATCTTCGATAATAACCCGCTAAACCGAGAAAACTTCTTACTTCTGTTGGAGTTGTTGGTTGTTCCTAATTCACAACCATTTCGATCTTAGTTGGATCTACTAATATTCCATTTTTGTCAATTACATGACCTAAAAATTGAACTCTCTTTAACCAGAATTCACACTTGGAGAACTTTGCATAAAGTTGTTCCTTTCGTATTATCTCCAAAATGACTGTCAAGTGTTCAACATGCTCTTCCCGTGTTTTCGAGTATACCAGAATATCGTCGATACACACTACAAAAAATTTGTCTAAGCATGGTTTAAACACTCAATTCATCAAATCCATAAATGTTGCTGGTGCATTTGCTAACCCAAAAGACATTACAAGAAACTCATAATGTCCATAGCGTGTCCTAAACGCTATCTTCGGCGCATCTTCCTTCCTTACTTTTAATTGATGATAACATGTTTTAAGTTCAATCTTTGAAAAGTGTTCGGCCCCTTTTAATTGGTCAAACAAATCATCAATTCTTGGTAAAGGATATTTATTCTTAATGGTTAATTTATTTAATTCTTTATAGTCTATATATAACCTCATGCTTTCATCCTTCTTCTTTATAAACAATATTGGTGTGACGCCCCCAAATTCGGGTCTCTTCCATCCTGACAGATGGTGCTACACGGTACTACCATTCATTCATTCATTCACCTGAATAGTCACAAAAGGACTAATATAACTTCTATATATCTTAAATAATATTACATTTCCCAAGTTCTTTGTAACCCATTCGTTTGTTCTTGCCATAATATCAAATATATTACAATCGTTCACCTATACTATTACATAAGTATCTAAGGGTTCGTCTTCGCCTTGCCCTTATTCTTGCCCGAACCTTCGGTCCACTCGATCTTGGCTGTTTTCATATGGTTCAAGCAAGAGTGAGCATAACTAGCTCAGCAAGTACTACAATTCTAATAAACAACATACTTGAAACATAGAACTCATATAGCTTCAATAACTGAACAATAGTTACGAAGTACTATCGATAATTTAAAATAGCACTTCTTTTCCTTCAAAACGTTTTACACAACCATACTCAGTAGAATAACAATTATGGTTCAAGTCTATGAGCATATCATAAGTTCTTTTGAAAAGGACAACCCAACACTAAGTCCAAAGTAAGTCCGATATAGCTTATGAGCACTTCGAGTGATCGTTCATAGTACTCTATGTTGATCAACACTACATTCATTAAACGATATACGTTTAAGTTGTGGCAACCCTCACGTGCACTGTCGTTAAACGACAAAACATTTTTCGCATACTTGGTCTTCGATTGAAAACCATGCCAATATAACTTGGTAACATTAATCATGCTTGATAGATTCATAATATAAGTCTAGCCAAAAGAATTGGCTTTAGACTTCATCATTAAAAACTTCATGCGAAAGAATACATGAATTACATAGCTTGTCCAGACTTAACTGGAACAAGGGTTAGAATACTTACCTTTAGCGTCTGCTTACTGATTAACACACGTACACTTTAAGTCTCTATGATTCTACAATACAAAATCATATAACGTACCACATTAGGTCCTACATAATCAAGTATGTTTACTATAATATCTTACCATTCATCTCAATGTAAACCCTAACTTAGATCTATTATTAAGGTTTTCGGCTTTTATTACGTCATTCACATTCCACTCATCTTCGATTGATCATTAACTCTTAATCAACATGCTTTAGTGTCTTACAAGTACCTTATAATGTTATGATTACATCTTAATTCATTACTAACAAGTTCCCTTTCCTTCTACACTTGAAAACATTCTTTACTATCAATTTCTTGTGATTGTGCCATGGCCACCAATTACTTGTGTCTCTCACGCAGCACGAGTTAGCGATTAGTGCAGTAAGGTTCTGCCTCGATCATGGGCTTAGGCTCTTAGAGCTTACATGGCGCGGACTTTGTGCCTCAGACAGTTATGTAGTTTTTAAAATTTTACGAACTTCCTGGACGCATAACTTCTTTGTTTTAAGTCCGAATTGGTCCATTCAAAATCCTACGGTTCACAAATTTCATAATCTACGTGTTCATGCAAGAATTTTATCTATTTGACTTCGTTTGCTAAAATTTCAACTATGAGTTCATTTTTATCGAAAACAATAAATGTTGGTGAACGTTCAATGCTCGTTTCTTCGTTTCAAGTCGGAATCTGGTCATTTTTGAGTCCGCAACTCTATAATGACCAATATGTCTTGTCTCCATCGAAAAACCATGTTTCTGACTTCAAAAACAAAATACGACTTCCATTCTGAGAATTTCACGAATTCGACGCTAATCGTCCAATCGTGTGAATTCCAGCAAAGCTACATTCTTAATGATTCTAAATGGATTTCAACCAACATATGATCATTACAAGTTACTTATTAACCCATCTCATAAACAAGGTAGGTTTTGACTCATTCTCATAAGTCATTAACTTATACAACTTATGAACTAAAAATCTTCATGCTCATAACTTATTAACAACTTAAGTCCTTCAATCAAAGTTCTCATGCTATAATCAACATACTAATCGTCATATGACAACTCATAATAAGTTCTTCATGGCTCTAGCAACTTATTAATGTTCAAGTTGCTTATTCAAATTATTCGGCTTAAGTTCATTCCTTATTAACTTATTACATGTTATTATCAAACCATCCCCCTTCTCTATCAATCCTATCATAGAAGAGATGTAGATAAAAGAGATGAGTCTTACCCTTGAAGACTAAGACTTCAATTCACTTTGGAAAACTAGCAAAGGTTGAAGTGGCTTATAAGTGCTTAAGTGTCTTATTCTCCCTAACCAATAAGTAGCTTTATATTGAGAGGAAAGTTGGATGAAATAACAACCAACAAAATTGAAATGAGCTTGGTATTTATAGGCTATCAAAAGCTAGGGTAGAATGGTCATTAACACATCCCACCTCCTCATTTCCACCTCCTCATTCCACCTCCTCATACTCCACCTCCTTACTATTCATTATCTAGCCACTAAGTAAACTTGCTAGCCACAACACTTGCTCATCAAATCACTTGGTCACCACACATTAACCTTGCCCATCAAGTCTACCCATTTTACACTTGGATCGCCCATGGATCATGGCTAAATCATTGGGCTTGCTAGTTTAATCTAGCTAGTTTTCTTATTGGGCTTACACTACCATTGTTTGGACTCATGATTAACAAACACTTGGCATGAGAAACATATTCTATTGGACTTCTACCAATAAGCTAGCAATCCTACAAGTCCATTACCTTTAATTTAATAACTTAACATTTATACCCCACGATAATCTTCAGATGCTAACTCAGTATATTAATTTAATATACATTATCTCATTCTTCATACATAATAGTATAATATGTCGAGTATTATACTTACATCCATTACTTCAAATAATGTATACACATTATATAATCACAACTCTCTTCCTTTAACGCTTAATAACCTAACGCTTCCCAAATTAAGTCCGCATGCGAAATATTACGTTTTCCATACTTAGGTTATTATTACATAATCAATATCACCTCAATATTATAACGTTACGTATTTCTAGGAAGTTCAAAAATAGTTCTGAAAGCGTAAATCGATGAATAGTTTTTTGGAAAATTTCTCGAAAAACATTTATTTTCGTTTTAGAAATTCAAACACTTTAATTTCTCCCACGTAGTTAAAATACTACTGACGTTCCAACGCGTTTCTAGGTTATAGAACGACCTTCATCTTCTCAACACGTAATAATAATAAATAATATTATTTTATTCATTATTAAAAGTAATTGCAATATGTTCGATTTTCCGGGGCGTTACACTCTCTCCCCCTTATAAGGATTTTGTCCCCAGAATCTCGCTAAAAAAAATTACACAAATAATTGAGGGTAATTCTTTTTTATCATTTCTTCTAACTCCCACGTTGCTTCTTCCGCATCGTGGTTCTTCCATATCACTTTCACGGAAGGTATGACTTTATTCCGCAGAACTTGTTCTTTTCTATCGATAATTTGAATCGGCGTTTCCTCATACGTTAAGTCCTTCTCGACATGGATAGGCTCATATTCTATCACGTACTTATAATCTGGCTTATAAGGACGCAATACCGACACGTGAAATACATTATGTATTCGTTCTAGGTCTGGAGGTAACGCTATCATATAAGTTACCTCACCCACCCATTTTAATACTTTGAAAGGTCCTATAAACCTCAGACTTAACTTCCCCTTTTTTTCCAAAACGTATCTTTCCTTTCCAGGGAGATACTTTTAGAAATACGTACGAACATACTTCAAACTCTCGATTCTCTCTATGCGGATTCGTAAAATTCTTCTATCTGTCTTGAGATACTAGAAGACGCATCTGAATCTTCTTGACAATATCCGCTGTCTGTTGCACCAATTCTGGTCCCAACATTCGGCGTTCTCCTACCTCATCCCAATACAGTGGTGTTCTGCATTTTCTCCCTACAAAGCTTCGTAAGGTGGCATACCTATGCTTGCATGATAACTATTGTTATACACAAACTCCACTAATGGTAGATGATCATCCCAAATACCCTTGAAATCCATGATGCGAGATCTTAGCGTATCTTCTAACGTCTTAATTGTCTCTCTCGCCTCATCCATCCGTCTCATGGATGATACGTTGTACTACTCAAAGCTTCAATCTGCGTTCCCAACCGCTCTTGTAGACTTCTCCAAAGTTCGACGTGAATCGTGGATCACGATCGACTACAATCGACATCGGCACTCCATGTCTAGAGATTATTTCCTTAATATAAAGTCTAGCTAATTGGTCTAAGTTATACTTAACCCTAATTGGCAAAAAGTGAGCCGACTTCGTCAACCGGGTCCACTATTACCCAAATCGCATCATACCCCCTCTCGCGTAGTGGAAGTCCTACCACAAAATCCATCGTGATATTCTCCCATTTCCACTCAAAATTTCTAATGACCGTAAACAAGCCACTAGGTCATTAATGTTCTACTTAACTCTGTGTGAAGTTAAGCACCTACTAACGATTCGGCTATCTCTCTCTCTTCATGTTCGCCACCGTAAACTCGTCGAAGATCTTGATACATCTTAGTGCTACCGGGATGAATCAAAACCTTGAACTCAATATGAGCCTCAGAGAACTGCTCCTTTAATTCTGTCTCACTCGGAACCCAAATTCTTCCTTCAAATCTCAATAACCCCTCGTTATCAAGATTGTATTCGTAGGTTTGTAATATTCAAGAACGCAATCAAATTGCATAAATAAGCGGAAACGTGGAAAAATCAGAGTTTAAAATTTTTACAAACCATATACCCGGATCACCCTTTATGCACAATTATTAATTAAACTAAAAGATGAAGGACAAGAATCATACCCTTGAAGATCCGAGCTTCCTCAGGTACAAGTTCACCTCCAATCTTTTTCGCGTTCAACTTGAATCCACCGGGCTTGGTTCCTTCTTTTGATCAACGTTAGCCACCCATGTGTTTGGCCTCTAGAGGTGATCCACTAAGGAATAATAAAGATTCAAGAAAATGGGTGGTTGGCTAAACCCTAGTTTTTCTATCTCTATAGAAAAGGAGCGTACTCTCCAACAATTTTGAATAACGATATCTAATATCCGATATAAGACTCCTCTTATAAAGATATCAAGTAACCCTATTAAAATAAGGTATTTTTAATTAAACTCTTTTAATTAAATGGGCTCCCTAATCTTATTAGGGATAATTAATTAAACTCTTTAATTAATTTTCCTCCTAATCCTATTAGGAATAAATGAGAGTACTTATATTAAATTAATTCCTAAACTCTTTTAGAAATTAAAATAATAATAATTATAATAATATTAATAAGACTCCTCTTATTAATTTATATTTAATATTTCTAAAATATTAAATAATAAATATTAAGCTATTTAATTTATTTTATCACCATAGATTAAATTAAATATACTTAACATATTATTACGATTATGCCATTAACTTCTTAAATAATTATTCTTCCTTTTATGGTGTGACCCTTTAGGTTCTCCATATTAAACGGTATTGAATAAATCAATTAGAACAATTCTAATCTTATTTAAATAAATAAATTAAACAATTAATTTATTTAAATAAATAATATTTATTCTACAATAGGATAAGCCTCCTAGCGATCAGCGACTTTCCGGATAATATAGATTTCAACATTAATCATAAAAGAACCTTTGAGTAAATAGTTACCGTATAATTCAATCCTTCCACCATACAATGTCCCAATTAAATATAAGACATGGAATTCTTTGTCAAGTCTTATTTTATTTAATTATATGTATTTCGATCCTTAAATGCACAACACCAAACAATGCAAATTAGAAACTCCTTTCTAATTTCATTCTCGCCTTTGCCAAGGACTCACGGGTTGTCATTTATCGAATCACATAGGACATTTCTCTTCTTTTAATAGAAGTGGTAGATTCTTTATTGATCATACATTATCTCCATATACAACTTATTATACCCAAGCATACCCTTTGATATACCCTAAGGGTCTTAAGGAATAAGTCAAAGTATAACTCATCATACACAAGATACTATGATGATCTCAAGTCCAAGGATTACTTGTACTACTATCACTACAGGAATTCCTATTGACAGGCAAGTAAAACTCCATTAGGTATTCCTTAGCGAGCCACGTTCAGTGAACTTATTCTCTAACAAAGCACCTACATACTTGCTTTAGTGTCTCCACACAAATGATCATGAGATCAATCATCCTCATCCAATGAAAAAGCAACGTATGTACCAATCTATCCCGGATTCACTAATCCCCAATTTAGTAATCCAACGATTGGGAACTATTTTAGTTTTAAGCTTTCTAAGAATTTAGATCTCATTAGAATGATCATCATCATTATTCTAAAAGCATTGCTTAAAACTATGGGTTTATCACATATTATAAAACAAAGATCATGTAGATAATTAAAAGCCTTTAATAAATTAATACTTTTTATTAATAAATGAATAAGATTGTTTCAAAGTATATGCTTTATCATCAAACATGATTGGCTTGTGTGCATACTACTTTCAATCTCCCACTTGCACTAAAGCCAATCGCCATGGTATCTCATACTCTTCTTCTCTAAGTGACGATTATCCTTTGTTGGATAAGCTTTAGTTAATGGATATGTAATGTTGTTCATGAGAGTCCACTATCTCTATAGTGATTTCCAATCTTTCAATGATTCTAATAATCAAATGAAAGTGCCACAACATATGTTTAGATCCAAGATGAGACTTAGGAACTATTCCTAGTTCGTAATGAACTTTTCATCCAAACAATCAATTTTTAGCTTCATTTATAGCTATATACTTTGTCTTTTTATCACTAAACCAAAGAACTCTTTCTTTGTTTGGAACCTTTTCAATTCATCGCACCACTATTCAAGATAACACTTTACCTTAAAGTGGATTTTTACATCATCTTGGTGCATCACGAAAAACTTGAGTCTGTTAAGCCCTCTAGTTTTAATTTAGACCCACCATGAATATGATCACATCCTTAGTGCTTAGGTTAAGCACTTTAAGATGTTTTTCAACGACTCATAATGAACTTCTCCATAATATGGTCGATCAACATCGGTCTCGTATATTTCATTGCATGCATGATTGTCACTCATGCGACCTCTCTTTTCACGAGTCTGTGGGGACTATTAAGAGAGATACACTCCATAACTCATCGACATAAGACATCTCTTGGAGTTTGCCATGCTAAACGACTTTAGCATCAAATGAATATACGTTCCTTGGGTTAAGTCGAGCATCCTCTTAAATCTATCTATATAGATTTATATCCCCAATTAAGATACTCTTCCAAATCATTCATGGAGGAATGTTTAGACAACTTTATCTTTACTGATTGTAGCATTGGTATGTCATTCCTTATCCATAGTATATCAACATATAGTACTAGGAATGTCACGATACTCCCACTGACCCTTTTGTACACACTAGGTTCATTCTTGGAGGAATGGTTAGACAACTTTATCTTTACTGATTGTAGCATTGGTATGTTATTCCTCATCCGTAGTATATCAACATATAATACTAGAAATTTCACGACGTTCCCACTGACCCTTTTGTACACACTAGAACTCTTACCTCATCGTATATAACTCTAGATCATCATCTTCTATGATGCGTACCTCATCATCATCATCCATGATGAATCCATACCTCCTAGGTATCTTGGTACTATTCGGATTTATGATTGATTTGTGGTACAATAGGTCTATCTCTGAGTTCCTCTTATTTGACTTATAGTGTTTTGTGGATCTTGAACTCTTCAAGATCTATAATCCTCCCACTAGCCCTTCAATGATAAACACCTTTATCTTAGAAGGCAGCGTGTTTCGTAACAAACACCTTTTGCTAAGTAGAATTATAGAACATATACCCTAAACTTACTTTAGGATGTCCCACAAATCAGACATGTCAAATCTTGTCCCAAGCTTATCCTTGAAACCTTTTCACATAATTTGGACAACCCTTATCTTAACATACTTAAGATTAGGAATCCTCCCCATCCATAACTTTTATGGAGTCTTGAAATTTGGATTTTGAGGTTACCTTTTTCGTAGATATGCGACCATTTCTAGGACATTATCCTAGAAGGATCTTTGGAATGTCGGTAAAATCATTATGGAGCGCACCATGTCCAACAAGGTATTTTCCATTCAAATACATCAATCAATTATTGCGTATCGAGGAGGTGTCCATTATGAAAAACCATTTAAGATGATCTAGAAACTTATTTCACAAGTATTTATTCCTTGATCTAATCAAAGAATCTTAATACATTGTCAATTTGTTTCACTTACGAATTATTTGAACCTTTCAAATAATTCATACTTATTTCAAAGCAAATACACACATTCAACTCTTTGAATGATCATCTTCTTTTCTTATACTAATTTGTTCAATATGCAAAATTATTTTCATGTAAGTCAAGTATACAAAATTTATTAAGTAATATTCCGATTCTATACAAAACATTATTATTATAAATAGAACAACAATTGTTCTTAATTATAATACCAAAGATTTCATTGTCCAACAATAAAATGGAAATAATATTTTAACAAGAACTGGAATACAATAACAACTTATTGACTTAATAGATTTGCTCGTGTAGGCATTGCTAAACTATAAGTTTCTATGGCTAATATGGCAACCTTTTCTACATTTCCATACATAGGATTACTTATATTTGTTTAGCTTTCTACTTACATTTGGTCCTTCATAAATCTATATTTATGATAACCAAAGTCGGTATCCAATACCCAAGTAGAACCTTGACTTAAAGAAAAATTTATTTCAATCATGAACAAGAACTATATTTATAACCGAAACTTCACTAAGCTTCTTTGGTTAGCCTCTGCAAAGACGCTTCATGAGCTTTCTTTCCGATTGTCCGAGCTTATTGCAAAGGAAGCAAACTCCTTTGCTATCCGTGTCGCTTTTGTTCTTATTATCCTTTGTTTACGCCTTTTTGTTTACCTTCTTTGAATCGTTCTTCTTTTCAGAAGATCCTTTGGCCCCTACCAGTAAGACATGGTCTTTCTTGGTTGGAAAGTAACTCTCAACATTTTTCAACATGTTAAGCAAATCAGCGAGACTGATATCTAGCTTGTTCATATGAAAAATTCACAACAATTGTGAAAGGAGTCCGGGAGTGAGTGCAAGATCAAATCTTAGCTCAACTCTCCATCCAACACAAAACTCGTTATCCTAATTGATCAATCAAATTGATAATGTTTAGGACTTTTATCATCTTTATAGTGCCATTGGCCATTCTAGATCGGAAGAGCTCCTTAGATATCTCGATATCTATCGGTCTACTTTCCTCACCATCAACTACTTGATGTGCGGGGAATATAGTAGGAGCATCCATAGTTTCATCTTGAAATGAAGCTCGTTACTCATGGATGCGAGCATGATGCATTGAGACAATGTGCATCATCTTGCCACTTTCTAAAAGTAGCAATCTCTTCCTCGAGGCATTATGCGCAACCATTACGAGGATAGGCGTATTAAGGACATAAGATAGCTTTTTCATTATGAGAACTATTCTCAAATTCCTTAATCAATTCGTTTAATTCGGTCCGGTTAATTTAGCATCTAATATGCTTCACAAGTTGATAGTAATTTAGACATTGTAAAATTCTGTAAATGAATTTGTAATTAACAACATTTTAACATACATTCTTTTATTAATTACCAAAATAAATTAGGTTTTGTTTTAAATTGGTATCTCCCACTATTTTCTTCAAACTATATTTCTCTCACTTATATAGTTAAACAAAAATCTAATTAAAGATTTGCTAGTGAGAATAAGGATCCCATTTCAAATGTATATAGCCTTGTGGTGACACAACAAACTATATATAAATAAATAGGTAGATGACTTTTGTCAATTACATCAACTATGCAACTCCTTTTCTTTTACCTCTTAGATTATTTTGATCAAGTGGTGGCACATCCAGAATCAAAATTATCCAAGTTAAGTCCGACCTAGCACTCGATATATTCAAAAGAAAAATATCATCCTTGTGGTGACACAACAAAATAATATTGTTCAATTTTCTTTATAAGCATCAAATGTGATAAATTAACATCTTAAATACTTAATACTTGCCTTGTGGTGACACAACAAACTCATATTAAATATTTAATACTCTATTAATTTTATCATGCTAGAAGGCGACGTTCGATATTCCAAATATCTTTGAACGCTTAGGACTTAATATAAAAATTTGAGGGGTTTGTTATTAATTTGTCTCATCTTGTTTAGCTAGCATTGCATATATATATATAAAATACGGCAATATATTAATGAACATGAAGCATGTTTGCATAATATATAATATATATATAGTATAAGCATGCACATATAGAATACTATATTCTACCCGAATTGATTATGGACTTTTATTCTAGTTTGGTTCACTAGAGCCACCAAGTGAACCAAAAGGTCAAACCCTAGGGGTGCAAGAAATAATATTTAAATATAACTATTACATTTAAACTTAGGGCTCCATTACAAGCGGGTCTTCAAGCGCTCCTTGTTCCTTGATCTCCAATTCTTCAAAATTAATTCTAACTATTCCTATTACAAAACTATTTAAAATAAATAGAAACCTTGATCGTGATCGAGGGAAGTACATAGGAGAGAGATAGAATTTACATTAAGAAAAATTAGAGAAAGGCAGGTACGCAGACCCCATTTAATAAAATCCATACATTCATGCATCCAACTAAAATAAAATCCAATCGCATTGGTCAATAGTCCATAATCAATCCCATTTATTATCATACACATCATCATATGCATCAATAAATAACATTCATCTCATGAATAATAAACATTTAATATATATATTGATATCATTTAATGGGCAAATTTAGTTAGTATAAAATCTAATTTTGAATCAAAATAAACTCCTTTATTTTAATCCAAATTTAAATCAAAATAAAACTATTTTATTTTAATTTGTCCAATTTTGAATAAAATAAACTATTTTATTTTAATCAAAATAAACTCCTTTATTTTAATTAATTATGGAATCCAATTCCAATATAAAAAACTTTTATTAAAGGAAACACGGATTCTCTTTCCTATTCACAAATAAACTCTTTTATTTTGAATAATATGAAATCTTATTTCATATCTAAATAAACTCCTTTATTTAAGGAAAGATCGATTCTTTTTCCTATTCACAAATAAACTCTTTTATTTTGAATAATATGAAATCTTATTTCATATCTAAATAAACTCCTTTACTTAAGAAAAAATAGAATCCAATTTCAACTCTAATTAGTTATCATGGAATCCAATTCCAACTCTAATTAGTTAGCATGAAATTTAATTTTAAAATTAAAATATACTTTATATTTTAATATTAAAATAAACTTTTTGATTTTAATATTAAAGTAAAATTTTTATTTTAATAATAAAATTATTAAGAATATTATATATATATATAATAAAACAAAATCGTTATTATATATATATAATAAAACCGTTATTATATATATATAATAAAATCGTTATTATATATATATATATATATATATATATTATTGTCCCACGTGGCCCATTTAATAAGAAACTATTCAAGTTCAGGTCTTTGACATGGATTCCTGAATAACATAATAAAATGTTTACGTTTTTAAAAATAAATGGCCCGGTTATCTCATGATTTACGTTTTTTTTTTGATTTCCGTGCAGGACCACATACAGTTCAGTTCGCGAATTGGCGTGCAAGATCATATCACCACGCGATTTTCAGACGTAGCGGGAAAAAATACAGTTCGCGAATTGGCCCCCTTTTTTTTTATACAACAAAATTATGCCCAATTAAATTGTTCTAAACACATATCAATATACATATCAAATTAAAATAATTAATAATTCGCATAAAGGTTTGGCTCTGATGCCACTGTAGGTTTGTAATATTCAAGAACGCAATCAAATTGCATAAATAAGCGGAAACGTGGAAAAATCATAGTTTAAAATTTTTACAAACCATATACCCGGATCACCCTTTATGCACAATTATTAATTAAATGAAAAGATGAAGGACAAGAATCATACCCTTGAAGATCCGAGTTTCCTCAGGTACAAGTTCACCTCCAATCTTTTCCGCGTTCAACTTGAATCCACCGGGTTTGGTTCCTTGTTTTGATCAACGTTAGCCACCCATGTGTTTGGCCTCTAGAGGTGATCCACCAAGGAATAATAAAGATTCAAGAAAATGGGTGGTTGGCTAAACCCTAGTTTTTCTATCTTTATAGAAAAAGAGCGTACTCTCCAACAATTGGAATAACGTATATCTAATATCTGATATAAGACTCCTCTTATAAAGATATCAAGTAACCCTATTAAAATAAGGTATTTTTAATTAAACTCTTTTAATTAAATGGACTCCCTAATCTTATTAGGGATAATTAATTAAACTCTTTTAATTAATTTTCCCTCCTAATCTATTAGGAATAAATGAGAGTACTTATATTAAATTAATTCCTAAACTCTTTTAGAAATTAAAATAATAATAATTATAATAATATTAATAAGACTCCTCTTATTAATTTATATTTAATATTTCTAAAATATTAAATAATAAATATTAAGCTATTTAATTTATTTTATCACCATAGATTAAATTAAATATACTTAACATATTATTACGATTATGCCATTAACTTCTTAAATAATTATTCTTCCTTTTATGGTGTGACCCTTTAGGTTCTCCATATTAAACCGGTTGTGAATAAATCAATTAGAACAATTCTAATCTTATTTAAATAAATAAATTAAACAATTAATTTATTTAAATAAATAATATTTATTCTACAATAGGGATAAGCCTCCCTAGCGATCAACGACTTTCCAGATAATATAGATTTCAACATTAATCATAAAAGAACCTTTGAGTAAATAGTTACCAAATACAATTCAATCCTTCCACCATACAATGTCCCAATTAAATATAAGACATGGAATTCTTTGTCAAGTCTTATTTTATTTAATTATATGTATTTCGATCCTTAAATGCACAACACCAAATAATGCAAATTAGAAACTCCTTTCTAATTTCATTACGCCTTATAACCAAGGACTACCGGGTTGTCATTTATCGAATCACATAGGACATTCTCTTCTTTTAATAAGTGGTAGATTCTTTATTGATTATACATTATCTCCATGTATAAACTTATTATACCCAAGCATACCCTTTGATATACCCTAAGGGTCTTAAGGAATAAGTCAAAATATAACTCATCATACACAAGATACTATGATGATCTCAAGTCCAAGGATTACTTGTACTACTATCACTACAGGAATTCCTATTGACAGGAAAGTAAAACTCCATTAGGTATTCCTTATCGAGCCACGTTCAGTGAACTTATTCTCTAATAAGCACCTACATACTTGCTTTAGTGTCTCCACACAAATGATCATGAGATCAATCATCCTCATCCAATGAGAAAGCAACGTATGTACCAATCTATCTGGATTCACTAATCCCCAATTTAGTAATCCAACGATTGGGAACTATTTTAGTTTTAAGCTTTCTAAGAATTTAGATCTCATTAGAATGATCATCATCATTATTCTAAAAGCATTGCTTAAAACTATGGGTTTATCACATATTATAAAACAGCATCATGTAGATAATTAAAAGCCTTTAATAAATTAATACTTTTTTATTAATAAATGAATAAGATTGTTTCAAAGTATATGCTTTATCATCAAACATGATTGGCTTGTGTGCATACTACTTTCAGTATTTACTATCCTTTTCATTGGTCAGCCGCTCCTTTATACGGTCACACTCATCAGTTTTGAGTTGCACCTCATTGACTCTTTCTACAATAGTAGATCGCATCTCCGTTGCAAACAACATTTGTCCCGCTTCACTTGGCAGCTTCACTTCCAACTCCATCCTAGCCATCTCTGTTATTAACTCAGTTTGAGCCGTTAACAAAGACAACTTTTCCCGACCCTTCCTACTTAAGGCGCGGCAGAACTATATTAGCTTTTCCGGGTGTGATGTGATTTCACGATCGTAATCCTTTATCAACTCCAGCCATCTCCTCTGCCTCATATTCAACTCCTTCTGTGTGAAGATATATTTTAGACTTTTGTGGTCCGTGTATATCTCACATTTTTCTCCATAAAGATAAAGTATCCATATCTTTAGTGCAAAAACTACTGCGGCCAGTTCGAGATCATGAGTAGGATAAACTTTCTTATAATCCTTCAACTGCCTAGATGCATACGCAATAACCTTGCCATGCTACATGAGCACGCAACCAAGTTCTCTATGCGAAGCATCGCTATAAACTACAAAATTTCCTGTGTCATCGGATAATGACAAAACAGGCGCTTCACTAAATCTTTTCTTCAATTCTTGAAAATTGTCTTCACACTTCTCCGTCCACACGTACTTCACCGTCTTCCTTGTCAAGTTAGTCAACAGAGTAGCTATCTTCAAAAAAATCCTGGATAAATCTTCGATAGTAACCCGCTAATCCTAGGAAACTCCGCACCTCGGTCGGCATTTTCGGTTGTTCCCAATTCATCACGGCTTCCACCTTCGCTGGATCTACTGAAATCCCCTCATGGTCAATGACATGTCCTAAAAACTGCACCTTCTCTAACCAAAATTCACACTTCATGAATTTCGCATACAACTTCTCCTTCCTTAATGTCTCCAATACTAATCTTAGGTGTTCAGCATGATCTTCTGGCGTCTTAGAGTAGACTAGAATATCATCTATAAACACCACGATGAACTTGTCTAAATATTGTTTGAACACTCTGTTCATCATATCCATGAATGCAGCTGGTGCATTTGTTAACCCAAATGACATCACTAAAAACTCGTAATGACCATAACGAGTCCTAAATGTTATCTTTGGCACATCCTCCTTCCTAACCTTCAACTGATGATACCCCGTTCTTAAATCTATTTTAGAAAAATACTTAGCCCCTTTCAACTGATCAAAGAGATCATCGGTCCTGGGCAATGGGTATTTATTCCTTATTGTTAACTTGTTCAACTCTCTATAGTCGATACAAAGTCTTAATGATCCGTCCTTTTTCTTGACAAACAGTACCGGTGCTCCCCACGACGACACACTCGGCTGAATGTACTTTCGATCCAACAGTTCTTGTAACTGCACCATCAACTCCTTTATTTCCACTGGCGCCATACGATACGGTGCCCTGGAAACTGGTGCCGCTCCTGGCACAATGTCTATCACAAACTCGGTCTCCCTATCTGGCGGAAGACCCGGCAATTCACTCAAAAATACATCGACGAATTCTCTAACTATAGGTATTTGTTCCATGGTTGCTACCATTCTCTAGGTATCAACAACATGACACAGATAGCCTACGCACCCTTTCCTCAATAATTTCCTAGTTTGTGTCATGGTTAGACAACACGAACGTCCCAGTGATCTATTCCCGTAAAATATTACCTGAGGTTGTTTTAACGTCTTAATGTTCACACATTTCTTTTGACAATCAATAATTTTCCCATGGTTTACCAACCTATCCATTCCAAGAATTACATCGAATTCTCCTAACTTTATTGGTAATAGATCTACCGATAATTTACAACCCCGTATATCTACACAATAACTTCTATGAACATTTTCAACAGGAATTATTTCTTCATTTGCTACCTTAATATTTAAAGGTATAGGCAACTTTTTGGGAGGTAATCCTAATCATTTAGCAAAATCGCATGCTATAAACGAACAAGTAGCACCCGAATCAAACAGCACATGCGCATTGATATCGTTGATCGGAATAATACTGCTGACGGCGCCCCTCGATGCAACCACATCTTGGATGTCATGTTAAAGGTACGACCCATCGGGCCTACCCATTTGCATTTGGACCCCAATAGCTAACTTCTATCGCTATTAGTGCCCGGTTGCCCGTCCGTCCCCTTCTTGAAAGGTTCGCCGCCATGTGGTGGGTTGACCCACACACAAAGCATCCGTGATTCTTCTTTAGACTTGGACGGTTAAGTATGAATGTGCCCTCCTATCCACAATTATAGCGAGACGGCCTTCCCTTGAGACAAACTCCTAAGTGAGTCTTCCCACAGGTCTTGCAGGCCTCCATTCTTCTCTTCGGGTCTCCTTGCTTCACTCTGGTATTCCCAGAGCTAAATATCTTCCTCTTCTGACACTCACCACTTTCACTGGCTCCCTCAATCTTGACTCTCTTATCAACCTTTCCCTTATTCTTCTTTTCTTTGTGGTATTGGCTCAACGCCTCACTACCACCCTCGGCGATTATCGCCTTCTCTAAAACGGTTCCAAAAGAAGTACTTTGGAACACTGATATACGGTTATAGAGCCAGGATTTCAAGCCCTGCTCAAACCATCGCGCCTTCCTCACCTCGGTATCCACTTGATGTGGAGCGAACCTCGCCAGTTCATTGAACTTGGCAGCGTATTGGGGAACTGTCATGTCCCCTTGTTTTAACTTGAGAAACCGCATCTCCATCCTTCCTTGAATGCTCGTGGGAAAGTAGTTCTCAAAGAATATCTCCTAGAACCTATCCCACATCAAATTCGCTATCCCAACCCTAGCCCGATTGGCTTCCCACCAAAAATTGGCCTCTCCCTTCATCATATAGGTCGCAAAGGCAACCTTCTGGCCCTCGTCGACATTTGCAATTACAAATGCCTTCTCTATTTCCTTAACCCACGTTTGAAGCTTCGATGGTCAAGTAGTTCCTTTGAACTCCAATGACCCACGCTTTTGAAATCCTTAAAGGTCGTAGCTCGTGCTACTCTCCGATTCTTACAGGATATTAGCCCCTATTCTATTAAATCTGCGTGGTTATTAAGTTAACAAACTCTTGCATCGGATTCTTGGGACCTCCTCGGTTGATTTACGTTCGTTTCTTGGTTACGTTGCACTCTTCTCGGCGGCATTTTGCTGATAAAATAAACACATTACGTTATTATTCCTTTCTTTATTAGTTATCATTTAATATTAAACAATAACATCCACATCCTTAACACATTGCTTTCCATAAAAAGAACTTATATTCATTCTTCGTAGTATAATACTACATCGGTTACATACACAGCCTAAGCTGCTTACATTACTTTCCCGCTATCGCTTTTCAAAAATTGGGATTTACAAAAGACTAACACTTTAATAATACAATTGTTGTGCAAAATACGACAACACAAACTGTGAGTTTAAATACAAATATTGTCTTATAGACAATATCCACACTCAAATAAGTCCTCATTACAATTATTCATACACTATTTTATAGAAATAGTGAGGACTGCTAAAACATCTTTCTAGAACAATCACTCCATTCTGACTCGATCCTGCTATGTTCTCACCTCTTGAGAAGTAAAATGGAACTAAAAGGAAAAGGGTGAGCTCAACTAGCCCAGTAAAGAATATTATGACTAAGATAATATATAACAAATTATCATTAGTCTTCAACAGGGAAAAATCAGATAGAATATAATAGACAACAAGTTTTAGATCAATATTCTGCAGCGGAAACAGTAATCCATTAGAAGAGTCACGTAGAGAATGAATTCTACTATCTTCTAAGATTTAAAAGTTTATCATCAATATTTTATCCCTGTAACAACAATCAATATACATCTTTAATCATATATTCATCTTTGCACTACAGGCCAAAGATATTCATTTGTATCACTAGTTGGTCATGTTCATCTCAACACATGTTCATCTTTGCACTACGGGCCAAAGATATTCATCAGTTAATCATTCATCTTTACACTACAGGCCAAAGATATTCAGTAATATCATCTTTTAAGACTGAGGATGATGAAAAATATTTTAAAGAAAACGAATCCAGTGAGACAAAAGGACTAATATTAGGGATTGGTATAACAGTTTATCCAAGATCAATAATACTTCATAATAACCAATTGTGAAGCAGAATTCAAAAATAACGATCAAAACATGGATACAATCAAAGATAGTGGCCAAAATAGACATCTTGGACAAAAAGGAAAATTTTTATTTTTTTGGTGAATAGTGTCGTATTCGTGAATAGTACCGTATACGTGAATAGTGTCGTATACATGAATAGTAACCCCGACACAAAAAGTTTCAAATTTTATTAAAAAGTTCACCAATATTTCGGCATAATGATATTGAAGAAAATAATATCATTTAAGAAGAAAATAACATCCCTTACCTCAAAATAGCGGTATTTCCGATCGTAATATCGGATAGAAATAGAAGGAAGCTTATGTACCAACAAAGACTCTCAAAGTATATAAATACTCACAAAAATATGCTCGATAATCTAGAGAGAAGAAAACTTATTTACGGTGTGATTTTTAATTCTAACCTAAGCGTCTATTTATAAGAAAATCTTTAACGCCTATAGAGACTAAAATAATAAACTAATATTATTTCTTTTTAATTTCCTACGCCACCTACCATTTGAAAAATCCAAGCATGCCTTCTTGGAAAAAATCAGCAGCCCATGTGTGTAATCAACACCAACCAAAAAGTGGGTCCCACCCATAAATTAATAAAAATCATTTTATTTTCTGAAACATCAACAATTCATAGAAAATAGCCCGTTTATCAAAAAAATACATATTTTATGTCCATTCTGCCTGAAATCGAATTCTCTTTAACTTTGTAGAAGAAAGTTTTTCCAAATTCCCAACAGAAAATATCCAAAATCCACAAACGGGTGATTTTTAATACTTCCCTTCCGATAAAATACTGATAAAATACCTCAGGATTAATTCCTTCATTTATAACCACATAAATAGATCCATCATTTATATCCACATCAAATAAATATTTTCTTATCATATAAATCAATAATTAATTATTCACAAATAATATTATGTAATCATAATTATGACATCGGTAGTTCCCAAAGAAAAGGGGCTTTCGGGATTTCTCCTTCTTGGCGAGCAATTAGTTGACCAAACCCTCCTTAGAGCGTAACTTTCTAGACATTGCGAATAATGTTATCTAATAATATTATTCAAATAATATGAATTATTGATCGATAATGGGAAATCTTTGTGCGTTGATAATTATTGAAACAACAATAATATAAAATATTAACGCAAGAATTATTGAATCAATAAAATAAAATATTGAGCGATAACTCATCGTAACAATTATTTAGTAGTGCCTTTCTTACGTATGAATCAATAATTCAACAAAAGCGTGCAATACTGCAGTATCATCTTGTGCAACCACGTGTATTCACGTATTTTAACCACCGGTATTCTAATAGTGTTAACGGTAACAACTACGCCGTTATTTATAAAAACTCATACTTTGTCGTTTTTTTCATCCGACAGTTATTCGTTATAAACCCCACGAATGGCTGCGCCGTCGTACGAATATTCCCCGACAAAAAGAATACTCCACGACCAAAAGAATATTCCCTGACAAAAATGAATATTCTATAACCACTTGCTTATTTTGTAAAATTTACGCATTTCACCCATAACCAAAGCATTATATCGAATTAACCCTTATTAATTTAGAATAATGAATAGTGTAAAAATTCAATTTTATTCATAATAAGTTAGGGTCTTACGAAACTTGCACTGAATAGCAACTCTCAAAGTATCTAAATACTCACAAAAATACGCTTGACAATATTGAGAGAGAAAACTAATGTTTCTGGTGTAATTTTCAATTCTAACTTAAGCGCCTATTTATACGAAAATGCTAGAACACAATAGGAGACTAAAATAATAAAATATTATTATTATTATTATTATTATTTTTCTTACGCATGCCAAGCTAGACCAAAACTTCAGCCACCACAAGTGGAGCCCACCAAAAATCAGACACTTTTCCCAACAACTAAAAGTGGGTCCCACATTCTAGAAACTCCACCAAAATAAAACAATTTCTGAATCAGTCACCTCTTAAAATTCATAACAAATCATGCCTTAATTTTTAACTGTTCAAAATTTGTGGACATATATTCAACTTATATATGTATAACATATCCAAAAATCAAAACAATCCAACGGTCGGATTAAAATTTATAACTCACGCAATATAGCTTAAGACACGGATTTTTCGGACTGTGAGTCCTTTGGACCAATTTCATTCAAATAGTCACCATGAAAAATTCACAAAGAATTTTTTGGTGATTCCAATTTCTATGGTTAGCTTACTTCCAGGGCTTTCTTTTGATATATAGCTCATCTCCTAACTCATTATACACAGAGAGTTATAGATTTTATAAAATCTAGTAATAAACTAATTTTTCTAAAAAATTCCAAATTGTGTTCTTCATTTCGACAAAATACTAATAAAACACCTCAGCTTTAATTCTTTCATTTACAACCACATAAAATATATCCATCATTTATATCCACATAAAATAAATATTTCCTTATCATATAAATCAATAAATAATTATTCATAAATAATATTACAGAATCACAATAATGACAACCAGACCCTTCCCAGGAAAGAGGGGGCTTTCCGATAAGGATTTATCCTTACTGACGCTCAATTAGGTGACCAAACCTCTCCTTGATAGAACTTTCTAGACATTGCCAATAATGCTATCTAATAATATTATTCAAATAATATGAATTATTGATCTGATAATGGGAAATACTGTGCAGTGACAATTATTGAAATAACAATAATATAAAATATCAACGCAATAATTATTGAATCAATAAAATATAATATTGAACAGTAATTACTGTAACAATTATTGAGTAGTGCCTTCTTACGTAAGAATCAATAATTTAAAAATACTGTGCAATACCGTGTGCTACTGTGAAACCACGCGTATTACTGTATTTTAACCACCAGGTAATCCAACATTGTCGGTAACAATTACGCCGTTATTTATAAAAACTCAAACTTGTCGTTTTCTTCATTCGACAGTTATTCTATTATGGGTCCCACAAATGACTGCGCCGTCGTACGAATATTCCCCGACAACAAGAATATTCCACGACCAAATGAATATTCTACGACAAAAATGAATATTTTATAACCACTTGCTTATTTTACAAAATTTGCACATTTCACCCATAACTAAAGCATTATATCAAATAAACTCCTTATTATTTCAAGATAATGAATAGAGAAAATTCAATTTTATTTATATAAAAAAAATTGGGGTCTTACATATAATATATTTATAATATCTCAAAGTATTTTTAATACTTTATTATTACCATTAAATGATTTCAAAGTAATTAAAACCATTATTAATTATCTGCCATTATTATTAAAATATTAATATTTTTCATGACCAAATATCAAAAGTTATATATTATAACTTAAAATATTTTTATAACACTTCAATTATTTTTATATAATTTTTAAATCATTAATTCTATTTTTCCATAATTTATTTAATACATTTATTAAATAAATTAATTACCATTAATATTAATTTATTAATGAAATTCATCATAAAATATTAAAAGTCATTAAAAATAACTTCAAATATTTTTTATACCATAATATAATTTTAAATGATTTTTCAAGTATTAAAATCATTTTTAAGTAATTTATTTAATATTATAGTTAAAAAAATTAAATACAATTAATATTCCAAAAATACTAAATATTTATGAAATTTATTCGAATAATTAAAAACTAATTTTAGGGCTTTAAAATAATTTCTAGGAATTTATTATGTATTTTTAATAATTAAAACTATTTTATCTATTTAATAAATAAAATAATTAATTTCCATAAACAAATCACATCACTAAAAGGTGGCTTATAGCATTGACGAACCGTCATTATAGGTGTTCTTGGCAAACCTAGAACATGTTATGTCAGTTATCAAGTTGCTAGGTTTGACCACATGTAGATCTGTGATCATAAGGTTTTTTGGGCTACTTAATGTGTTAGAATTGTAGTATAAGTGTAATACTACAATTACATTCTAAGTTCATGGCCAAGCTACAACAAATCAGAGAGTTATAAGCTCTCCAATATGATGTCAGAGCTGTTCTTCATTTTTGGGTTTTCTAGAAAATAAAGAACAGTTCATGGTGCTACTTTTAAATCCATATATCTTGGTCTCTAGATCTTCTTTGTGTGATTTAAAGATTCACACTTGCAGTCGAGATGTCAAAGGACAACTCCATAACATAAGATTATCATAACAACAACAGATCTAAAGGATAATGACCGGTCAAAGAGTAGGCCAGGAACTGTTCTTGGTAAATTCTGGGTTTTCCAGAAATTGATCTGGACAGTTGGTCAACGCTTGTTTGACCACTGATTACTTTGATCATGTGCAAGATCTATTTGTTCTAAGGACTTTAGTGTGTAGTCTACATACCAGACCAAAAGCTTAAAGCAACAACATGGTCTAAATATCAAACATGTGCAAGATCAAAAGCTTAGAAAATGTTTGTCTGAAATTCTGGGTTTTCTGGAGATTTTCTGGGTTTTCCAAAAACGATTTTCATGCTCGGTCAACGTCGTTTGACTGATTATATCTTACTATCTAGACATGATTTGGTATTATTTCTAGTTCCAGAACACAGTATACATGGCATAGAACAGATTCATAACATAAAACACACCAAAACTATAAATAGGTAAAGATCTATGGGGTCTGACATTCGGTTGTCAGACCACACTTTTCCAGTTTTCCAGATTTTTGAAATCTTTAATTTCGAGCATCTAGATGTTATGGATCTGGGATCCAACAACCCAGATCACTAAATGACACCCTCTAGTACCAATCTAAACAACAACTAACATAAAATCACATGATTTACAACATTTAGGGTTTATACCTCATTCATGCTTTGATCTTGAATCTGATCTTTGTGAGCTGTTCCTGGCTTGCTAATGATCACACTAGTGACACATTCACTTAATATTTTCGTGGCTAAGGAGAGAGAAAAGTTTGGTTGAGTGTAAGGATGCAAATGAGCTTAGTTTGGTGACTTTATCTCTTTGATCTATATATAAAATGATGAAATGACTATGGCTGATCATGTGATCAGTTGTTGGCTAATTAAAGTTGATTACTAGACCACATGGCTAGCTTAGGATTGGTCACCAACCACAAGTAGGGTTAGATCTACACTCCACCTCATTAAAATATTCAAGAAGGGCAATTTGGTCATTTGACTTATAAAGTTAATGGCAACTTGGTAACTTCTCACAACCCTTAGGTTTTAACCCTTAGGGTTTGACTCTTAGGGTTTAACCCTAAGGTTATACAAATTTAAATTTTTAGTATTTACTAATTAGGTTTTTAAAATAGAAGATTAAGGTTTCTAATTTATAATTAGGATCTCCTAATTATATTAATGTTCCCTAATCACATTAGGGCTTTTAAATAGGATTAATGTTTTCTAATTAACATTCAAATCATTGAATTACCAATTAGGTCCTCCCTAATTATACATTAGGGTTTCCAACATAGAAATTAGGGCTTCCTAATTAATCAATTAGAGTTATACCTAATTATACCTATAATTAATAACATAAAAACTTTATACTTATCTTCAAGCTTCCAAATTAGGGTTTTAATATTTTGAATTAGGGTTACTGATTCTCGGAACTAAAATTAGGGTTTCCATAACCGGTAATAGGGTTTCTTATCAATCGTTAGGGTTTTCTAACTGAACGTCGAGGTTCTTAATATATTATTAGGGTTTGTGACTGATATAGTTTATCTGGTCAACCCTTGACCCTTAACCACATACTGTACACATATATGACAATATACACATATACTCTTAACACTATAAACCTTCACCAAAAGTTTTTAAATTCACAAAATTCATTCCCAAAAATGTCAAATACATACACTTATTTTCTGTCTAGGTCTATTATTTAACCTCTATTCAATCTTTTAAGATTTTATTAAATTGTCTAAATTCTTGGGTTGTCACATTTTTCCCATATAAGGCTTCATAGGGTGGCATACCTATGCTAGCATGATAACTATTATTGTAGGCAAATTCTACTAAACATAATTGATCTTCCCAACTTCCTTTGAAATCAGTAATACATATTCTTAACATATCCTCTAATGTTTGAATGGTTCTCTCACTTTGCCCATCAGTTTGAGGGTGGTAAGTTGTACTCAATCTTAATTGTGTTCCTAAGTGTCTCTGTAGGCTCTTCCAAAAATTATAAGTAAAGTGTGGATCTCGATCTGACACTATAGAAATAGGTACTCCATGCCTAGAGATAATTTCATTAATGTATAACTTGGCAAGTTGGTCTAAGTTATAAGTAACTTAAATAGGTAGGAAGTGAGCTGACTTGGTTAGACAGTCAACTATTACCCAAATGGCATTGTGGCCCTTTTGTGTAGCTGGAAGACCTACCACAAAGTCCATGGTTATATGTTCCCACATCCACTGAGGAATTGGCAAGGGTTGAAGTAAACCACTCGGCTTTTGATGTTCATCCTTAACCCTTTAACACGTGAAACATTTGTTTACCCATTCAGCTATTTTTCTTTTCATGTTCGACCACCAAAAGTGTTGACTTAAGTCCTTGTACATTTTAGTACTGCCGAGATGTATGGCAAATTTAGAATTATGAGCTTCGTTTAAAATTTCGTCTTTTAAGGCTTGATTTAACGGAACCCAAATTCTATCTTCATATCTAATTATTCCATCCTTGTCTATTCTGAATTTGTTATTCTTAATATGAGTTATATTAGACTTACATTTTTGACAATCTTCATCCTTTTTCATGCATCTCTTTGATTTTATCAAGCAGAGATGAAACTCCCTCTAGAATGAATAACTTTTTGGGTAGAGGTAATTGGACATCCCACCTCAATTTTTATTTTTTCAAAATCTTTTAGTAACCTATCATTGGTGGTTAATACGTTCAACTTTTCTTGATTCTTTCTACTTAACGCATCAGCTACGACATTAGCTTTACCGGGATGATATAAGATTTCACAATCAAAATCCTTTATCAGTTCTAACCATCTTCTCTGTCGTAAGTTCAGTTCCTTTTGTGTACAAATATATTTTAGACTTTTGCGATCTGTATATATATCTCGCACTTCTCCCAGTACAAGTAATGCCTCCAAATTTTTAGAGCAAAAACTACCGCGGCTAACTTTAGGTCATGAGTAGGATACCTCTTCTCATAATCTTTGAGTTTTCGTGATGCATAAGCAATCACTTTCCCATGTTGCATTAACTCGTATCCTAAACCCTTGTGTGAAGCATCACTAAATACTACAAGGCATCCTGTATCATCTGGTAAGGACAACACTGGAGCCATGCTCAGTCGCTTCTTTAACTCTTGGAAGCTCTCTTCACACTTATTTGTCCAGACGTATTTAACCGTCTGTCAAGTTAAATTGGTTAGTGGGGTTGCTATTTTTGAAAAATCTTTTATAAATCTTCGATAATAACCCGCTAAACCGAGAAAACTTCTTACTTCTGTTGGAGTTGTTGGTTGTTCCTAATTCACAACCATTTCGATCTTAGTTGGATCTACTAATATTCCATTTTTGTCAATTACATGACCTAAAAATTGAACTCTCTTTAACCAGAATTCACACTTGGAGAACTTTGCATAAAGTTGTTCCTTTCGTATTATCTCCAAAACGACTGTCAAGTGTTCAACATGCTCTTCCCGTGTTTTCGAGTATACCAGAATATCGTCGATACACACTACAAAAAATTTGTCTAAGCATGGTTTAAACACTCGATTCATCAAATCCATAAATGTTGCTGGTGCATTTGCCAACCCAAAAGACATTACAAGAAACTCATAATGTCCATAACGTGTCCTAAACGCTATCTTCGGCACATCTTCCTTCCTTACTTTTAATTGATGCCATGTCAATATAACTTAGTAACATTAATCATGCTTGATAGATTCATAATATAAGTCTAGCCGAAAGAATTGGCTTTAGACGTCATCGTTAAAAACTTCATGCGAAAGAATACATGAATTACACAGCTTGTCCAGATTGAACTGGAACAAGGGTTAGAATACTATCAAGTTACTAACAAGTTACTAACAAGTTCCCTTTCCTTCTACACTTGAAAACATTCTTTACTATCAATTTCTTGTGACTAGCGCCGCGGCGCCACCAATTACTCTGTGTCTCGCTTTGCGGCGTGAGTTAGCAGTGTGCAAGGTTCCGACCTCGTCTTTGCTATGGGCCTCTTAGGCTTGAGTCGGCATGGCTTTGAGTCTTGGGCACTGACTCTGTGCCTCAGACAATTATGCAGTTATTAAAATTTTACGAACTTCACGGAAGCATAACTTCTTCGTTTTAAGTCCGAATTGGTCCGTTCAAAAGCCTACGGTTCACAAATTTCATAATCTACGCGTTCATGCAAGAATTTTATCTATTTGACTTTGTTTGCTAAAATTTCACCTATGAGTTCATTTTTATCAAAAACGATAAACGTTCGTGAACGTTCAACGCTCGTTTCTTCATTTCAAGTCGGAATCCGGTCATTTTTGAGTCCGCAACTCTATAATGACCAATATGACTTGTCTCCATCGAAAACCAACATTTCTGACTTCAAAAACAAAATACGACTTCCATTTTGAGAATTTCACGAATTCGACGCTAATCGTCCAATCGTGTGAATTCCGGCAAAGCTACATTCTTAATGATTCTAAATGGATTTCAACCAACATATGATCATTACAAGTTACTTATTAACCCATCTCATAAACAAGGTAGGTTTTGACTCATTCTCATAAGTCATTAACTTATACAACTTATGAACTAAAAATCTTCATGCTCATAACTTATTAACAACTTAAGTCCTTTAATCAAAGTTCTCATGCTATAATCACCATACTAATCATCATATGACAACTCATAATAAGTTCTGCATGGCTCTAGCAACTTATTAATGTTCAACTTGCTTATTCAAATTATTCGGCTTAAGTTCATTCCTTATTAACTTATTACATGTTATTATCAAACCATCCCCCTTCTCTATCAATCCTATCATAGAAGAGATGTAGATAAAAGAGATGAGTCTTACCCTTGAAGACTAAGACTTCAATTCACTTTGGAAAACTAGCAAAGGTTGAAGTGGCTTATAAGTGCTTAAGTGGCTTATTCTCCCTAACCAATAAGTAGCTTTATATTGAGAGGAAAGTTGGATGAAATAACAACCAACAAAATTGAAATGAGCTTGGTATTTATAGGCTATCAAAAGCTAGGGTAGAATGGTCATTAACACATCCCACCTCCTCATTTCCACCTCCTCATACTCCACCTCCTTGCTATTCATTATCTAGCCACTAAGTAAACTTGCTAGCCACAACACTTGCTCATCAAATCACTTGGTCCCCACACATTAACCTTGCCCTTCAAGTCTACCCACTTACACTTGGATCGCTCCATGGATCATGGCTAAATCATTGGGCTTGCTAGTTTAATCTAGCTAGTTTTCTTATTGGGCTTACACTACCATTGTTTGGACTCATGATTAACAAACACTTGGCTTGAGAAACATATTCTATTGGACTTCTACCAATAAGCTAGCAATCCTACAAGTCCATTACCTTTAATTCAATAACTTAACATTTATACCCCACGTATAATCTTCGTATACTAACTCGTATATTAATTCTTAATATACGTTATCTCATTCTTCATACATAATAGTATAATATGTCATATTATACTTACATCCATTACTTCATATAATGTATACACATTATATAATCACAACTCTCTTCCTTTAACGCTTAATAACCTAACGTTCCCAAATTAAGTCCGCATGCGAAATATTACGTTTTCCATACTTAGGTTATTATTACATAATCAATATCACCTCGATATTATAATGTTAAGTATTTCTCAAAAGTTCAAAAATAGTTCCCGAGCAAAATCGATGAATAGTGTTTTTCAGAAAATTTCTCGGAAAACTTTTATTTTCGTTTTAGAAATTCAAACACTTTAATTCTCCCATGTAGTTAAAATACTACGATGTTCTGACGTTTCTAGGTTATAGAACGACCTTCATCTTCTCAACACGTAATAATAATAAATAATATTATTTTATTCATTATTAAAAGTAATTACAAAATGTTCGATTTTTCGGGGCGTTACAATTGGTGCTCCCCAAGGTAAGACACTAGGTTGTATGTACTTTTTATCTAAGAGTTCATGTAGTTTTACTAGTAACTCTTTCAGTTCTACAGGTGCCATCTTATATGGTGCCTTAGAAATTGGTGTCGTTCCCAGTGCAAGATCAATAACAAACTTAATTTCCCTATCTAGTGGTAAACCTGGTAAGTCAACTGGAAATACATCGGGAAAATCCTTAACTATAGGTATTTGAATTATTTTTACTCCTTCCTGTCGAGTATCAACTATATAGGCCAAATATCCAAAACAACCTTTTCTGAGTAACCTTTCTGCCTGAGTTATGGTCAGACATCGAGATTTCTTAGGTGAACAACCTCCATTGAACACTACCTTTGACTTCGACACAGTCAAAAGGTTTATACGTTTTTGATGACAATCAATCATCATGTTATAATTAACTAACCAATCCATTCCTAAGATTACATCAAATTCTCACAACTGAATTGGAATAAAATCTACCAAAAAATTGTGTCGCTTTATCTTCACACTACAGTCTCTATATATTATCTTAACCGAAATCTTTTCATTGTTTGCAATTTCTACATAGAACGGTTTGTTTAAATTCTCACATAGTATATTCAGGTTTTTAGAAAAACTATTAGACACAAAGGAACAAGTAGCACCAGAATCGAATAACACATATGCATTTAAAGTATTGATAGGGATGATACCTTTCAGCACGTCCTGTGAAGCAATAGCATCCCTTACCGACATATTAAATGTTCTCGCGGTTGGTCGATTCTGAGCTCCAACTGCAGCTACTGTTGACTAATTATTATTATTCTCTGGTACTCTATTTCCCTTTCCTCCCTGATTCTTGGGTTTGGGACAGTTCCTTACAAAATTTTCCGACGAACCACAGTTGAAACATTTATTTTTATTAGGGAAAGGACACTATGGAGAAAGGTGTCCCATTTTTCCACAATTGTAACATTTATTAATACTTTTAAAATATACTCCTTTATGTTTTCCTCCACAGGTAGGACAAGGTTTAATGTTATTATTACTAAAGTTATTATTACCTACCTTTTTCCCGAGTTGTTAGAAAAAGTAGTATCCCATTTCCTTTTATTATTAAACCCACCTGAAATAGGTTTCGTCTTAGGTTTCCCCTTATCATTTTGACTCTTCTTTTCCTAATGAAATTTAATGAGATTCTCATTTTCACTCTCAGCTATGGAAGCTTTCTCGAGTATTTCGGAATAAATCTTTAGTTGGAATATGGATAACTTACTACGTATCTGAGGTTTCAAACCTTCTTGATACCTCTGAGTCTTTCTAAGTTCAGTATTGGCTTGATGAGGAGCAAACCTGGACAGTTCATTAAACTTGGTCGTATATTGAGATACAGCCAGGTCTCCTTATTTTAATTCTAGGAATCGTACTTCCGTACGATCTTTCAAAGATTGGGAAAAATAGTTTTCAAAGAATAATTCTTTGAATCTATCCCAAGGTACAACTTCAGTTTCTACCCGACCCTTAGTTGATTCCCACCAGTAATTAGCTTCACCTTTCAAGAAAAAGATTGCAAAAGTTATCTTTTGATTGTTATTAACATTGGTTAATAAGAAAAAAAAAATTATTTCAGTAATCCAGATTTGTGCATCGACAGGTTCAGATGTACCTTTGAACCCAAGTGGACCAACTAATTTAAAATCTTTAAAGGAAGTGTTTTGGGTTATGGGTCTATTCATAGCACCTAACATAAGGTCTACTAACTGTTGGGTAGGATTAACATCATTATCTATCTATCTTTGGGGTCTTCTAGTTCGTGGCATGATTCTATATAAAACAAGAAAAAATTCACATAAGAATTTGAATAACACAAACATATCTTATATTCATATATCACAAGATACATACAAACCACAAATAGTTTTACACCTACTATCAGCTATATTACAAATTTCAAATGCTCCTTTATTCATACTATTATAGAGCATTTTGACTTCTATATTACCCTCTAGAACTCATTCCCATCATCAAAGGAATCTTATATCATGTGGCATACCACAGATCGATCTATCAGATAGGCAGTTTTCTTTTCCTCTACCGGATATCGAACTACTCGGCTCTACAAATCATTGGAGACATCTCGAGTACCTAGAGCAGATTTGAGTAGCCTCCACTGTATTTCCTTCATGCCCCTTTGTGCATGATGCAGTTGTACTTTCAGTCAATTATTGGTTCCCCTTTCATGCTCTAACATTCCCTCTGCTAAGTGTACCCTAAACTACATTTTATTATTCTCATATTTTGAAGTCTTCATTAGTGATGCCATTGCTTCATCATGTTCATCAATTCTCATTAATTGTCCTACTACTGGATCTTCCTCTTCTTCAACATCTAGCATTTTTTGATCATAAAGCAATTCGTCATCCTCTGCATCACTAGCTATAAATGACTCAATTTGTGGTGGATTGTATACTATTACCATTTCTTAAGCACTGGAGTTGGCCATCCTATAAAATAAAACACCTTTATTACTGGTATAAAATTTACACAAACATAATATTTTTAATGTTATTTTTATGTGTAATATTTTTACAGACTCGAAGAATATATACTAAGATTTCTCTTTCTTATATCTATAGCCTTAACAAGCTCTAATACCATTAAATTGTAATGCCCCCATATTTATACTCTCATGGTATCTTATAAGGTGCTTACGACTAATCAATGTATATAATGTATTCAAATTTATGCGCCCGTGGTATCTGATTATATACTTATATCTAATTGAGTGACTATACAATTTATATCCAGATACAATTCCCATAGATCTAAGATTCACAGTATCCCATAACAGATAATAATTCTCAAGAGAACTATTGCTATGTTTGGATACCCTCACTTGGATATATGAATTGTATCTGTGAATAGTATCTATCTATCCAAAATTCAGAGTATCAGTAATAACATGAACAGACCATATTACCAATACCCTCACTCAGATGTATAGTCTATGTCATACGAATTACACTATCATATCGATAGTACCTATCTATCTGAAATCCACAGTATCAACAACAACATGAACAGTTCATGTTGTCAGTACCCTCACTCAGATAAATAGTTCCCAAGGATCTCAAACTAAATTGGATGTTCTAATTACATCTATATATGTAAAGAAAACACGGTTGCGGAAGTAAAAGATGTTATATATCATATAATAAGGTTCGATTACATGATTCTTCATAAAGAATTTCTTATTACAAAGTATTACATTTAATCAGACAGTAATATAAACTAATCTCAACAGGGACACTTCCCTTTATTAACTCCAAAAGTGCCAGGGTTACCATCTAATACTGCAAAGGGAATAATTTGCAAGGGTGAGTTATGACATGCTCATCAAGTTTTATATTTATAACAATATATGATTTGAAGAAGTATAACAATTAAAAATTCAACTGATAGTTTCTACCATTTCTGGAATTTCTTTTTCAACCATTTCTGGACTTTTTATTTCTGTCAGTCACACAGACTTAGAAACTTTGTTTAGATATGAGATAGGGGATCAGCCTACTCAATATCCTAGGAGTATGCATCTCATCCTAATAGTGCTCACATGCACCCAACGTCAATATATTATTGACCAAACATCGATCCTTTTTCAGGATACACAACTTCGGTATAGGATATCTTACCAAAGCAATTTGGTTTGATACAACAGTTTATGCTCAATAAACAATATTATATGAATAAACAATTTATTTCTTAGTTATGCTGAAACAATAGCAATAACTTTTCAACAATTGGCAATTCAAGATTAGGTTTGGTATAACATATCAATAGCAATTCAAGATAGAATCTTGTTCAACGAATAAATAGGGTTTGAGAAATTTGTGTAAGTAATTAATAATTTGGGTTTAGTAAACTTGCCTGAGCAAAGATTAGTCAAGCAATAATACTCGATTCGTTAATAAACACCTAAGATGTTCATTCATATAAATCTAACACATTAGTATTGATAACAATACTCAAGTACATAAACTACATATGTTTGGATATAATAAATTAATTTAAAAAAAAAATTAGGTGTAAGAAAATATTAGAAAGTGTCGCTATAGGTGTAAGAAAATATTAGAGAAGTGTCAATACAGGAAGTGTCGCTATAGGTGTAAGACCCCAACTTTTATAAATAAAGATTAATTTCTCTCGAAATATATTTTTGAATATTATGGTATGGATATAATATAATGTTATAGTTGTGGGTAATATTTACAAATTTTGCAAAGTAAGCAAGTGGTTATATAATATTCGATTGGTCGGGGAATATTCGTTTTAACAGGGAATATTCGTACGACGGCACAATAATTGGTGGACCCCACAACGGAAGTATTGGCGTAGTTAGAAAATGACATAATTATCTTTTTATAAAATAACGGCAAAAGTTTTTACCGTTAAACCGTTGAACTACCCGGTAGTAAAGAAATGCGATGTCTGGCGTGGTTGCATAGTAGCACACTGGTATTGATTATTGATGCTTACGTGAGAAGTCACTCAGTTATACTCAATTATTACTTACACGAGAATGTTGCATCTTATCTCTCATATTTTTGATTCAATTATTGTCACAAAGATCATCTCGCATAATATGTTATATTATTAAATTAATAATTGAGACGACAAAGTTATTCATATTATTAAATTGCAATATTTACAATGTCTAGAAGTTCTGTCAAGGAGAGGTATGGTCATCTAATTGCGCGACAATAAGGAGAAATCCTTATCGAAAAGTCCCCTCTTTCCTTGGAACGACGTGGTTGTTAAATATTGTGAGTTATAATATTAATGATGAATAAGTTCGTGTTGATTAAAGATGAAATTGATAGTTCTATTGTGTTGGAATTATTAGTGTTAGTGGAAATCGACATTTATTTCGATATTAATTGATGTCTGGGTAATTAATCGGATAAATGAGTAATTAATTGCTATTAATTCACATGATTATAACTATTTGTTCACATGAGTGTACAATTGATTCACATTCTTGTACTATTAGGGGAGTTGGTGCAAGATTGATAATACATGCATGACTAAGTTAAAAATGGAGGTATAGATGGAGGTACTATACTGTAATTCGTATTTTCACATGATTATAACTATTGATTCACATGATTGAACTATTGATTCACATTATATACTATTATGGGAGGTGGTGCAAGTTTGATAATACTTGCAGGACTAAATTAAAAATGAAGAAAAAGAGGAAGGTATTATATTGTCATATTTTGAACCCCAAAACGTGCAATTATCGAAACTATATTTTCCTATAAATAGAAGCTCATTCTTCCTTCATTTCTCACCAATTCACTAAAGCTATTATTATGTCATTGTCATCATCCTCATGCTTATATTGTGATGAAAGTCATCTTTGGCTTACGTGCATAGATGGACTTGGTATGATTATGACCAGGGATTATTCGGTATAATCATGACCTGTAATGTTATAAATGATGTGGTAAAAGTCCTCAGTAGCCTATAGTGCATTGATGGGACGCTTTTTGGTATGATTATGACCGAGGATTATTCGATATAGTCATGACCATTGATGATTTAATGAATATCCTTGGCCCGTAGTGCAGGGATGACTCGATGATGTGGCTTATTTATTAAGCTGAGTCTTAGCGATAAAAATTGATGAAAACATTTTAAATTATAGAAGATAGTAGATATCATGCTCTACTTGACTCTTCTAATGGATTGATTATTCCGCTGCAGTTAAACTTGATGTCTATTGTATTTTATCAGTTTAACATTGTTGAAGACTAATGATAATTTATTCTGCATTATCTTAGTCATAATATTTCTTACTGGGCTAGTTGAGCTCACCCTTTTGCTTTCATTGTTCTCTTCAGGAAATGAGAATGTAGTCGGGACTAGTCGGGGAATGGAGTGATGGTCCGAGATGGTGTATTAGTAGTCCTCACTATTCTATAAAATAGTGTGACAATAAATGTAATGAGGACTCTATTTGAGAGTGGATATTGTCTAGAAGGCAACATTCCTGTTTAAACTCTCAGCTATATTTTTTCGTATATTACACTACGGTTGTATAATTAAGTTTGTATTTGTATTCTGTACCATGTATTTGGTGACTCAAGATGGGTGATGTATACCTATTTTGGGGGCGTAACAATAGGTGTTCTTGAATTTCTAGTGTCGACGTCGGGATTTTTATTGTCCCTTTTCTGTTCTTGTCTTTTGGTGTTCTCATGTTAGGTGATTGTTTAAAAAAACAAGTTGTGAAAAGGTCCAGCATGTATATGCCGACGATTGGACTGTAAGAGTCGTCAGTTGGTATTTTTAAATGGTTTCACCAACTCAACCAAGAAAAGGTTTGCACATTGACCATGTGATGTAACACTGCTAAACTGGTCTGTGAAACCGAGATTCGTTAGTGTCCGGGGGCTTGATTATGCAGAGGGAAGGTGTTAGGCAGCCCCCGACATCCGTGTTACCACGGTGACCTCCACTTTTCAATTAAACTATTATATGAATGTGTGTATGTGTGTGTGGGTTAATGTGCAATTATTTGGAAGTAGTGCTATGCCTCGTTCGCACCTATATACAAAGGGTTTGAATTTGTATAAAATTTCAATTTTAACAAGATATAGCAATTATGTTTTACAAAAGAGGTTTTTCAAACCCTTATGCTCAATAGTAATTGACGCCTTTAATACTTCCATTTTATTATATGTTCAGCTTTCGATTGCTTTTATTTTTGAGATGCGAGGCATCTTCAAGAAAATAAGGTATATAGTAGTGCCGAACTCCTTGTGTGCATGAGAGCCATCTAAGAAAATTTGAACACCGTAAATAATGTACAAGCTGATTACAGCTGAAAATATTCATCACGGGAACCGAATCTAGATTCAGGAGACTAAATCTGTGATCGCATGATTCCTAGGCTCACATGATGTGGTAGTTTGTATGAAAGCTGTAAACAGTTATATATATAAAAGTTATGAATATATATATATATATATATATATATATATATACAGACGATCAACCATCACAAAGCAAATTTCATGGGGGATTGGAAATGTAAATATATAAAAGTGATAAATATATATATATATATATATAGACAATCAACCACCACGAAGCAACTCCATAGAGGATTGGAAAAGTAAATAAAGTAGTAAAGATGATCAACCGCCACGAAGTAAACTCCAGGCGGAACGAAATGTAAATAAAGCAATAAAAACGATTAACCGCTATGAAGTAAACTCCAGGCCTGACATAAATGTATATATATATATATAAGTGGTAAACGAACCGGATATATATATAAATAGTATTTATATATACATATATATAAAGGAAATAAACGCTCCAAACGTAAGTTAATGCTCAATTGAGGCATAACTCGAAAATATTAGTCCATATATATGTATATATATATATATACAAAAAAAATAAAGCCACGGACCGAAGTCCGGGCATACACACACAACACGACTCTCAACCTGAAGAACGGTGTGTGCACAGTAGTGAAGAAAGGATTTAAAAAGTGTAAGAAGGCTTACAGTGGACTACCAAAGAAGACTTCAATAGCTTTAAATGGATGAACACTCGGTTCCCACCGGTAAAATATAGCAATATATAAGCTCACAAGTGTTTAAAATGAGAAAGCACTCAGTATATAGTGTGTACAGAGGAAATTGGACATGGCTTCCTCGCCTTTTCTCTATGCAAAATGGCCAACCCAAGCTCTCTATTTATAGAGGGGGGAGCCGCAGGTGTACCTGTGGCAACCGAAGGTGCACCTACGGCTGCCCGGGGTGCCTCGAGCTCTGCGGGTCCCGTCGTCTCGACGTACGTGCACGCATGCAGCGTGTTGTCTGCTTAAACTTTTAGAACTTTAATCTGGGCATCTGATTGAGGTGTATAAGACCTTTTTTAGAGTGTTGTTGTCAAGAGCTACACAAATGATATGGGATTAGAGGTTGTACGATGTCAGGAAGATGGGACCATGTCATTGGTCTTCAAGTCTTCAAATTCTATCAGGTGTGTTGTCCTGTGTATTTGTCACTCGGGATTGGAGCTATTGGTTCTTGTAGGACACTACTATGTAGAATGTATGTTGAAATGTGTTGAGATGGAGCGCATGTAGGAATGAGGTGGCAAAATGATGATTTTGCCCCTTCACCGGGGTTATCTCCAGTTTGGGCTGATATAGCAGTCGTTGCTCAGGATTATCTCTAAGATTGAGCTACTGCAAGTGCTGAATGTTCTTTAGGGTTGTCTTTGAGGTATGCCTAACCTCCCAGGGTTGTCTCCAAGTTTGGGACTAAGTGCCTTGGGGTTGTCTCCGAGGTTGAAGCTGACTGCAAAGGTTAAAATGAGCTTTTTCGGGGTTATCTCTGGAACTGCAACTGCACTCCTCGAGGTCATCTTTGAGGTTGATGCTTAAACTCCCGGTGTTGTCTCCGGGACTGGAACTGAGTATCTCGGGGTTGTCTTTGAGATGGAACTGCCTTCTCCGGTGTTATTTCCAAAACTTGAACTGTATTCCTCAGGGTTATCTCCTAGGTTGAACCTGAACCTCCCGATGTTATTTTTGGGACTGGAGCTGGATATCTCAGGGTTATCTCAGAGATGGAAAACTGAAGATTTCGGGGTTATCTCCGGAATTGAGTTGATTTGACTCTTGGGGTTATCTCTGTAAGACGATTCTTTCCTCCTGCCATGTTAGTAACAGAAATGCAAAATTTTGAGTGTCTACATCTGGGTTTCAATCGGTCATGGCCTAGGGACCATTTTGACCTTGATCCAATTTGTTACTGTTGATGATTCTAGGTTTGGTCAAGTATGGATGATGTAGTACTCATACAGTAGTACAACATCAGACCAATATCATGCTTTAACCTACATATAATAATAAGTTATAAAGGCTCAAATTCACTGTCAGAGCTATTCTTGAGCTTTTGGGTAACCCAGAACAGTGGTCATGGTTGGTCAACAGTTTTGTAGCTTCTATATCTTTCAATCCGTGTGATAAATTTATGTTTTGTTTGTTCTAATAGGTAGTCTATATGTCAAGGTACATGTATGTAACACTGATTTGGACAAAGTATGATTCTAAGGTCTTGATCTATATTGGTTAAAGTACAGCCAAAGGTTGTTCTTCGTGTTCATCATTTTTGGGTAACCCAAAAAACATGGTAATGCTCGGTCAACCACTTTTGACAATTAATTCCAGTAATCTTATAAATTATTTAAGCAATTGAGGGTCATAGATATGTAGTATGCATGTCAAGGTATTAATTCATTACAAAAAGTCATTATAACAACAAACAAGAAAGTGATTAAAAGGTTGGTCAAAGTAGTCGGTTCAACTTGTTCTTGAGTTTTCTGGGTAACCCAGAAAACAGAACTTAATGATTGGTCAACAACCTTTGACACCTATATTTTGCAATATATAGTTCTAATGAACCTGATTCCTTTTCCAGATTAAAGACCTCATGTTATACTACAAATGTGACGACCCCAAAATAGGTCCATTCCATCCAACCCATTCTGAGTCGCCAAATACATGGTACAAGAAGCAAACTACAACTTCAATAATACAAATGTCGTGTGAAATACGACAATATATCTTGTGAGTTTAAATATAATATTGTCTTACAGACAATATCCACATATAAATAAATCCCCATCATAATTATTGATACATTATTTTACAAAATGGTGAGGACTACTAAACAACTCTCTCTAGAACCTTCATTCCATACCCCGACTAGTACTCGCTTTACATTCTCGCCTCCCGAGAAGAAAAATGGAACAACAAGGAAAAGGGTGAGCTCAACTAGCCCGATAGAAGAATACTATGACTAAGATAATATACAACAAATTATCGTTAGTCTCCAACGAGGAAAAATCGATAGAATACAATGACAACAAGTTTCGGATCAATATTCGCATTTGAAATAATAATTCATAGAAGAGTTACATGTAGAATGAAATCTACTATAATCTATGAATTTAATGATCCATCATCAATATTTTATCCTCGTAACATCAATCAATATTCATCTCAAATCAAATATTCATCTTTGCACTACAAGCCAAAGATATTCATCAATCGGTCATGTTCATCTCAACACTGTTCATCTTTGCACTAAAGGCCAAAGATATTCATCGATCGGTCATGTTCATTTAAACACCGCTCATCTTTGCACTCTGAGCCAAAGATATTCTTGAGAAATCATTCATCTTTTACTTCTGAGGCCAAAGATATTCAATAATATCATCATTTAAGATTGAGGATGATGAAAAATATTTTTAAAGAACGAATCCAATTGAAACAAAATGACAAGGATTAAGGATTAAGGATTAGTATTGTTTTATCCATGTCCAACAATACCTCAAAATAATCATAGTGGTGTAAAATTCAAGAATGATCAAAACATGGATACAATCAAAGCTAGTATCCAAAATAGATGTTTTGGACGAAAAGAAGAAATTTTATTTTTTCGATGAATAGTGTCAGATATCGTGAATAGGTCAGATATCGTGAATAGTAACTCACACCAAAAGATAGAAATTCTACAAAAAACATTTTCACGCTTCATGAATAGTACTCGTGAATAGTAACTCATGAATAGTAACCCCGAGCATGAAAAAGTTCCAAATTTGATAAAACCTCGGATCAACATTTCAAAGATAATGATCTTGAAGAAATAATATCATTCTGAAAAAAATAATATCCCTTACCTCAAAGAATCGGTGACCGGAAGGAAAGGCTCAAGTGATCTTTGAATGAAACTTGTCTTGAATAGCAACTCTCAAAGTATCTAAATACTCACAAAATATATCAATAATAATATAGAGAGAAAGAGAGAAAACTTTGTTTCGGTGTGATTTTCAATTCTAACTTAGCCCTCTATTTATAGGAAAATGTTAGCCCGCCAAGGCAGACTTGACTGCTACACGATGGCTTTACACGCTACTATTGCCACCCACCACATTTGAAATAAAATTCAGCACATTTCTTCACCAACCACAAGTGGGGCCCACTCAATTCTAGAATTTTCCACCAAAATCAATTATAAACCTAATTTCCGAATCGAGACACCTCTTAAAATTCATAACAAATCATTCGTGAATTTTTAACGGTTCAAAATTTGTGGACATATACTCAACTTATGTATGTATAACATACCCAAAATTACCACAATCCAGCGGTCGGATTAAAATTATAACCCCATAATATATCTCAAAACCCCGATTTAATTTTTTAATACCTCAATCCGATAAAATCTCGATAAAACACCTCAACAATAATTTCTTCATTTTATAACCACATAAATAAATCCATCATTTATATCCACATAAAATAAATATTTCTTTATCATATGAATCAATAATTAATTATTCACAAATAATATTACAAAATCACAATTATACAACCAGTAGTTCCAGGAAGAGGGGCTTTCAATAAGGATCTCTCTCATCTTTGGCGCGCAATTAGGTGACCAAACCTCTCCTTAGATGTAACTTTCTAGACATTGCCAATAATGTTATCTAATAATATTATTCAAATAATATGAATTATTGATCCGATAATGGGAAATCAAATGGTGACAATTATTGAACAACAATAATATAAAATATCAACGCATCAATTATTGAATCAATAAAATAAAATATTGAGCGATAACTCACGTGGAAAATTATTGAGTAGTGCCATCTTACGCACGAATCAATAATTCAACAATCTGCAATACCGTAATGTTTCTTTAATGCAACCACGCGTAGACATCGTATTTTAACCACCGGGTATTCCAATGATCTTAATTGTAATAACTACGCCGTTATTTATAACCACCCAAACTTTATCGTTTTCTCATCCAATCGCTTTCCGTTATGGGGCCCACATTATCGGCTGCATGGTCGCACGAATATTCCCGAAAGATTTAATATTCCACGACCAAACGAATATTCCCTAACAAAAATGAATATTTTATAACCACTTGCTTATTTTGAAATATTTGCGTATTTAACCCTTAACTATCCACATTAATCAAATCAACCCTTACTATTTCAAAATAATAAATAAAGGAAATTCCTTTTATTTAAAAAATTTGGGGTCTTACAACCTCCCTCCTTATGAAATTTCGTCCTCGAAATTGGCGACGACGTACTGGTGTTTCAAAAGGTGAGAATACCTCGCTTTCATTTCCGTTTCCAATTCGAGGTCATTTCCTCTATAGCATGATTCCTCCACAAAACTTTAACTTGTGGTATGACCTTTCTGCGCGTAGGGACATGCTCCTTCCTATCCAAAATCTTGGCAGGTACCTCCTCATACGTTAAGTCTTTAATTTATCTCGTCTGGGTTCTAACTCAATAACGTGGTTTGGGTCTTTCACATATTTCTGAAATACTGGATATGTGAAACACATTATGAACACGAGACATACTTGGAGGTAACGCAAGTCTATAAAGCTACATTTTACTTACTCGGTCAAGAATTTGAAATGGACCAATAAATCGTGGATTGAGCTTTCCTCTCTTCCCAAATATTGTAACTCCTTCCATGGAGCAACTCGCATAATAATACATGATCCCCTACATTAAATTCCACATCCTTTCGATGAAGATCCGCATAACTCTTTTCTCGATCTTGTCTTGGTTTGTATCGTTGTCGAATCATTAGTCATACGTACTAACTCGGGTCCCAACAATGTTGCTTCACCCACCTCATCCCAACATATTGGAAACGACATTTTTCGTCCATATAATGCTTGAATGGAACCATGCCTATATTTGTTTAATAACTATTGTTGTATGAGAATTCCACCAATGGTAAGTACTTATCCCAACTTCTTTTGAAATCTAGGACACGAGTTTTAATATATCTTCAAGAGTTTGAGTAGTCCTTTACGATTGCCCATCCGTTTGAGGATGGTATGTCAAGCTGAATCGTAAATTGCGTGCCATAGCTTTTTGCAAGCTAACCCAAAATCTTGAAGTGAATCTTGGGTCACGATCCAAAACTATGGATCTGAGCATGCCATACAACCTCACAATCTCATTCACGCACATACTAGCAAGGCGTTCAAGGAATAAGTCTCCGTGATCTAAGAAGAAGTGAGCGATTTGGTTAATCTATCAACAATAACCCAAATAGCATTGATGCCTTGAGAAACCGTGGGAAGACATGCGATGAAATCCATGGTAATGTGTTCCCACTTCCATTAGGAATCTCAAGTGGTTGCAACGGACCCTTAGGTACTAGATGCTCGCCTTTACACGTTGGCAAGTTAAACACATCGAGATAAACTTTGCAATCTCTCTCTTCATATTATTCCACCAAAATGTATGTCGAAGATCACGATACATTTTAGTACTTCCGAGGATGGATTGCAAATGGTGTATTGTGTGCCTCCATCATAATCTTGTACCTCAAATCGAGTCGTTAGGAACACAAAGTCTAGAGTGGACTCAAGTATTCCTTCTTTATCAATTCTCGCCCTAATAGCTCCTTCTTACTACTTTCCTCTTCATACGCATATTCTCTCGATTTGGGTGCTTGGAGCGGACTTTAACTAAAGTCGATTATACTCAGATATCATCACGTGGGTACCTAGAGTTTTCATCTCCATCTCTATTATTTGTAAATTATCTGAAATTAGTCTTTGACAATATCGTACTCGTACTTATATACGATCTTCTACTCAACTTACGTCGGCTACCACGTTCGCTTTTCCAGGATGGCATGGTCGAACATGTCTTTGAAATGAGTCTCCTCTTGAGTTCTTCAAGCTCTTCCCACATTCCTTGCTCCATTCGAATTTTGTATCTCTACGAGTCGGTTTGCGATAATGGAATAGCGATTCGAGAATATCCTTCAACGAATCTCCGATAATAACCAATTAAGCCTAGAAAGCTACGTATTTCGATTCTTGACTTAGGTTGCTCTCAATCGTGACTCATATCCCAATCTTGGATAAAGACGTCACAATGACACCTATCGATTTACTATCGCATCGAATATGACGTCCCCTATAGAAGAGTCTCGGCTTAGGTGAATTCCACAAAGGAAGTCACAAGATAAAGGCTCGGTACCAAATTCTATAATTGAATTTTAACTCTCAAGTTCAATAGGAGCCATTCTATATGAGATTTTAGAAATGAGTTTTTTGTCTAGGGTTCAAAGTCGATACAAAATTTAATATCGAGCTTTGAGAGTAAGCCAAGAAATTCTTCAGAAATACATCGGGAAAAATCAATAACAGCGGGAATATTATTCAAATCGGCGTGTCTTTATTCAAATCCATAACATGGACTAAGAAAACTTGACATCCGTAATAAACGAATGACTTCATGGCTTGTTATGAAAATGTTTGATTACAATGGTTTGATTGCTTGAATTCGGATAACAAGTTGCATAGGAATATGAAAACTAACAACCTTACAAAAGCAATCAATTTGGCATGATGAGTAGTTAACCTTAAAATCACATCAAAAGCAAATATCTCTATAGAAATAAGGTTAACGGGTAATGTGATAGTGCCTGACTGAATTAAACAAGATTTCTAAACAACAGATGTAATGAAAGTTTCTCTAGCGGATTCTCCATAAATAGGTCAAAGTCTAATTTCTCCGTAGTCAAGTTCAAGCGTTGAGCGCAAGCAAAGAGAGATAAAAGAATGGGTAGAACCCAGATTCTAGTAAGGTATAAACTTCGCAAGAATTTATAATTAACTAACCGTGTTAACTTCGTTCGGGTTCCTCGCATTTTGATGGCCACGACAAACGCTCTTCCAAGAACCGTTGACTTTGACTTTTTCGGGACATCCTTTTGAGTCACCATTCACGCTGGACTAGGGTTTCGATATCGTATAATCTCGAGCGATATGTCCTTCTTTTTCCAGCTTATAGCATACCTTGGAAGGCTTTGAGCAGTTTGACCTTATATGTCCCTCCTCCACATCATGTAGCATCTAAGCGGCGATCGTTCTCTTTCCCTAGAATTTGTTGATGGTCTTTGATGTTACGCCGATGTCTTCCGTCATCGTTAAATCTTCTCTTTTTAGATTGGACATCTCTTTCCATAATATCAACGCGTCGTCATGCGACTTTTTACCCACGCATCACTCATTCTCACTCGTTCAGATTATTTCTTCTTTCATTTCGATTCCACTTTATTATCTTATACTCGCCAAAGAGTGCTTACATTCAAGCATCACGTGTCGGGTAACACAAGCTTGAATCGTTGCATCCTTTTGCTCCACGATTTTTGCAATTCTTTAGCTTCGCTCTTCTAACTCATGAATACGATTTTGCAATTCTATATTTCGATCATAAAATACCTCTAATAAACTCTCTTCGGTACCTCTTCTTCCTCTTCTTCCTCACTCTCATTTGTTACCTCTGCGATTATCTAAAGGTGCAACTATCAATTCTTCACTCACCACATGGATATCTCTAATTCCTTCTTACTTTGACATCACATTATCCACGGTTTGGCGATTAGAGGTGTCTCCACGATCTCATTCACTCCATTGTTAACGCGTTCTCGTGACCATTACCCATTCTAAAAAAACTATCATAAAACAAGGGTTAATTAAATAAATTAACAAATCACATAATACCCTATAATATGACCAACCAACAAATAAGCTTAGGTAGGACACACTAGCGAAGGATTTACTCGTCTCTTCCTCCTAGTTTTATTCCCCGATCTCATGAGAGATCATATCCCTAAGCTCGATACCAACCGTGGACGACCCCAAAATAGGTCCATTCCATCCAACCCATTCGAGTCGCCAAATACATGGTACAAGAAGCAAACTACAACTTCAATAATACAAATGTCGTGTGAAATACGACAATATATCTTTGTGAGTTTAAATATAATATTGTCTTCTAGACAATATCCACACGCAAATAAATCCCCATCATAATTATTGATACATTATTTTACAAAATGGTGAGGACTACTAAACAACTCTCTCTAGAACCTTCATTCCATACCCCAGACTAGTACTCGCTACATTCTCGCCTCCCGAGAAGAAAAATGGAACAACAAGGAAAAAGGGTGAGCTCAACTAGCCGATAAAGAATACTATGACTAAGATAATATACAACAAATTATCGTTAGTCTCCAACGAGGAAAAATCGATAGAATACAATAGACAACAAGTTTCGGATCAATATTCGCAGTGAAATAATAATTCATAGAAGAGTTACGTAGAGAATGAAATCTACTATAATCTATGAATTTAACGATCCATCATCAATATTTTATCCCTGTAACATCAATCAATATTCATCTCAAATCAAATATTCATCTTTGCACTACAAGCCAAAGATATTCATCAATCGGTCATGTTCATCTCAACACCTGTTCATCTTTGCACTAAAGGCCAAAGATATTCATCAGTCGGTCATGTTCATTTAAACACCTGCTCATCTTTGCACTTCTGAGGCCAAAGATATTCTTCAGAAATCATTCATCTTTTGCACTCTGAGCCAAAGATATTCAATAATATCATCATTTAAGACTGAGGATGATGAAAAATATTTTTAAAGAACGAATCCAGTGAAACAAAATGACAAGGATTAAGGATTAAGGATTCGTACTTTGTTTTATCCATGTCCAACAATACCTCAAAAATAATCATAGTGGTGTAAAATTCAAGAATGATCAAAACATGGATACAATCAAAGCTAGTATCCAAAATAGATGTTTTGGATGAAAAGAAGAAATTTTATTTTTTCGATGAATAGTCAGATATCGTGAATAAGGTCAGTATCGTGAATAGTAACTCTCACACCAAAAGATAGAAATTCTACAAAAAAACATTTTCACGCTTCATGAATAGTACTCGTGAATAGTAACTCGTGAATAGTAACTCATGAATAGTAACCCGAGCATGAAAAAGTTCCAAATTTGATAAAACCTCAGATCGACATTTCAAAGATAATGATATTGAAGAAATAATATCATTACGAAAAAAAATAATATCCCTTACCTCAAAGAATCGATTGCCGGAAGGAAAGGTAGGAAGTGATCTTTGAATGAAACTTGTCTTTGAACAATGAACTCTCAAAGTATCTAAATACTCACAAAATACGCTCAATAATATAGAGAGAAAGAGAAAACTTTGTTTACGTGTGATTTTCAATTCTAACTTAGCCCTCTATTTATAGGAAAATGTTAAATTACCAAGCAGACTTGACTGCTACACCGATGGCTTTACCGCTACTATTGCCACCCACCACATTTGAAATAAAATTCAGCACATTTCTTCACCAACCACAAGTGGGGCCCACTCAATTCTAGAATTTTCCACCAAAATCAATTATAAACCTAATTTCCTAATCGTAGACACCTCTTAAAATTCATAACAAATCATTCGTGAATTTTTAACGGTTCAAAATTTGTGGACATATACTCAACTTATGTATGTATAACATACCCAAAAATTACCACAATCCAACGGTCGGATTAAAAAATTATAACCCCTTGCAATATATCTCAAAACCCCGATTTAATTTTTAATACCTCCAATCCGATAAAATCTTGATAAAACACCTCAACAATAATTTCTTCATTTTATAACCACATAAATAAATCCATCATTTATATCCACATAAAATAAATATTTCTTTATCATATGAATCAATAATTAATTATTCACAAATAATATTACAAAATCACACCATTATAATGACAGTAGTTTCCAGAAAGAGGGGCTTTCAATAAGGATCTCTCTCATCTTGGCGCCGCAATTAGGTGACCAAACCTCTCCTTAGACGAGAACTTTCTAGACATTGCCAATAATGTTATCTAATAATATTATTCAAATAATATGAATTATTGATGCGATAATGGGAAATATCATGCGGTGACAATTATTGAACAACAATAATATAAAATATCAACGCATCAATTATTGAATCAATAAAATAAAATATTGAGCAAGAACTCTTTGTGAAAATTATTGAGTAGTGCCATCTTACGTATTGAATCAATAATTCAACAATCTGCAATACAATCTGGTATGCTCTTTGTCTAAGTAACCACGCGTATTCATTGTATTTTAACCACGGGTATTCCAACGGTCTTAATCTGTAACAACTACGCAGTTATTTATAACCACCCAAACTTTGTCGTTTTCCTCATCCAATCGCTTTTCAGTTATGGGGCCCCACATGGTCAAGCGCCGTCAGTCATTTAATATTCCCCGATGCATTTAATATTCCACGACCAAACGAATATTCCGACAAAAATGAATATTTTATAACCACTTGCTTATTTTGAAATATTTGCGTATTTAACCCTTAACTATCCACATTAATCAAATCAACCCTTACTATTTCAAAATAATAAATAAAGGAAATTCCTTTTTATTTAAAAAAATTTCGGGGTCTTACAACAAATAACATACAACTAACAGACCTAACTATTAACATACACAGATCTACAAGCTCTGACATTTGACTGTCAGACATGTTTTTCCAAAATTTCCAGATTACTTAAAACACTAATTTGATGCATCTAGATGTTATGAAAACATGTTCTATAAACTTAGCATACTATCTAACATGTTATGACATATATCTAAACATCTAAATAACAAATTAAACATAACATCAAAGATCTAGCTATAAATTAGGGTTTGCACCTTTCTTACTTGATTTTTATTTTTGGATACTGAATCTGATGTTGCTATCACCTAGGCTTGATTTGGTATGTTTATAAGAGTGTCTAGGCTTAGAGAATTAATAGGTTTGGCCAGAGGATGTGTTGCTATTGATAGACTTAAGCAACTTAGGGTTTTTGGTCATTTTTCCACCTACTTACCTCCTAAAAGATCTGATTTGTGACTCTCTTGGTGCTTGGGAGTTTGGAAGCATGTCATGTGATGTTTTGGAACTTGTGTGGATGACTCTCAACCTACTTGTGAGCTAGTTGACCAAATTAGTAGCTTAATTTTGCCCTAATCCTCACTAATCTTGATTAGGGTTTTGGTTTTTATGATTAGGGTTACTTAATGATGTTTCTTAGTACCTAATTGAAGTTTAGTAATCATGATTAGGTGTTAGGATAACCTAATTAGGGTTTAGTCTAGCTAATTAAGGTTAGGATTTACAAATTAGGGTTAGGATTTGCTAATTAGGGTTAGGGTTTATAATCTAGGGTTTCTAACTTAGGTTTTCCATAAATCCTAATAAGCACGACAAAGAGTTTTTTCAGTGTAAGCACGACAAAGTAGTTTGTCAAAATAAATATACCGAAAACCCGTTTTCGGAAGAAGAATTTTTAAGCACGAGGTATCAAGCACGTCATTTTTCAAACAAAAATTTATTTGACCTAATTTGTTAACAGAGTATACATTAACACATAACACTTTCAGAATGAAGAGATTTTATTAATATAACTGAATTTACATATCTGAGTCTTATTAGGGTTTTTGGGTTTTCACAAGTACTCATGAATAGTACCGTGTGAATTGTATGTATGAATAGTACCGTATGAATAGTACCCATGAATAGTACCCCGATATAAAAAGATTAAAATTTAATAAGAAAGTTCAGACCAATATTTCAGTGAAATGATATTAGATGAAGCGCAAACTTTAAGGTATTTCTAATCATTTCATGAATTATAGAAGCAATATTTACCATAGTAAGTTTAAATTTAGGAATATGAAATGAAATAATATCACTTATATAATATGAAGTATGAAAGAAAATGATATCTCTTACGAGTATTGAAGGAAATAATATCATTTACGAGTATTGAAAGAAAATAACATCATTTACCTTAGTAGGAAAGTAGTTCTGACTGAAATAACAGAGATTATGTTGAGGAAATCTCGCACCGTTATCAACACTCAAAATATTCTTATACTCACAAGAAATACGCTCAATATTATAGAGAGAGAATTTTCTGATTCTGGTGTGAGTTTCATTGTTTAACTAAGAAACATATTTATAGAAAAATGCTAGCACACCAGGATTGACAAATTTTACATACGCACATTAGTTTTGAAAAAATTATAGCACACCTATTTGAAAAAGAGAGTTCCAAATCAAAATGAGAACTCCCACTTTTATTCACATGTTTAAAAGATTTTATAATTATTAAAAAGAAATTCAAATTCAATTTGCTCTCTTCCACCTCATTTTATTCTTCTGCCATAAATTTATTATAATAATATTACCATTATAAAATTATACTATTATATTATCACATTATATTATTACAATGTAATATTATAATAATATATTTAAATAAATATATTATCAGAGAAGATAATTATGGTTTCATAGAAAAATATAACAAACTTTCGACAAATGTCTCATTCTAAAATTCCTCCATTTATATCAAAATTGAAGAAATATTTACTAACCATATTCATCAATTATTTACAATTCTTTAATAACTATTTCTAATTAATATCATAGATTCACAATACTGACAACCAGATCGTTCCCAGAAAATAGGGGGATTTCCGATAAGGATTTTTCCTTATCAACGCGTAATTATATAACCTAACCCCTTTACTCGACAGAACTTTCTAGAAATTATCAATAATGTTATCTAATAATATCATTTCAATAATATGAGTTACTGTGTCATGACAAATAGAGTAAAATACTATTTAATTATCATTGTAGCAATTATTGCATCAATAATATGAAAGACTGTGCAATTTTTACTGTATCAATTATTGAGTGACTTCTTACGTAAGAATCTATAATCAGATATACTATGAAATACCGTGTGCTACTATGCAACAACGCCTATTACTATACTTTTATCACCTGATATTTCAACAGTTAATGGTAAAAGTTTTGCCATTATCTTTTTATAAAAAGGTTATTTCAGTTGCTTTCTATGTCCGACAGTTATTCCATTATGTGCTCCACCAATGATTGCGCCGTTATACGAATATTCCCCGACAAAAAGAATATTTTATGACAACTTGATTACTTTGCAAAATTGGCACATATCACCCATAATTATAACATTATATTAAATCAACACCTTATTATTCAAAAATATATTTAGAGACAATTAAATCTTTATTCATAAAAAAAGTTGGGGTCATACATATAATCATTTGTATGGAGACACTAAAGCAAGTATGTAGGTGGTTATTGGAGAATAAGTTCACTGAACATGGCTAGCTAAGGAATACCTAATGGATTTTTACTTGTCTATCAATAGGAATTCCTCTAGTGATAGTAGTACAAGTGATACTTAGACTTGAGATCATCATTGTATCTTGTGTATGATAAGTTATCCTTTGACATGTCCCTTAAGATCCTTAAAGTATATCAAAGGGTATGCTTGGGTATAATAAGTTATACATGGAGATAATGAATGATCAACAAAGAATATACCGCTTCTAGTAAAAGTTGAGAATGTCCTATGTGATTCGATAAATGACAACTCAGGAATCCTTGGCCAAGAAAGAAAGAAATTAGAAAGAAATTTCTAATTTGAATTATTTAGAGTTGTGCATTTGAGAAATGAAATACATATAATTAAATAAAATAAGACTTGACATAATTTCATGTCTTATATTTAATTGGGACATTGTATGGTAGAAAGATAGAATTGTACGGTAACTATTCAATGAAAGGTTCTTTTATGATTAATGTTGAAATATATATTATATCTGAAAAGTCGTTGATCGCTAATGGGGCTAAACCTTTTTGTAGAATAAATATTATTTATTTAAATAAATTAAATAGTTTAATTTATTTATTTAAATAAGATTAGAATTGTTTTAATTGATTTATATAGAAATCTTAAAGGGTCACGCCATAAAAAGAAAATATTTATTTAAGAATTAAATGGCATAATCGTAAAAATAAGTTAAGTATATTTAATTTAATCTATGGTGTTAGAATAAATTAAATAGCTTAATATTATTATTAAATATTTTGAAAATATTAAATATAGATTAATAAGAGGAGTCTTATTATTATTATTACTATTACTATTTAGTTTCTATAAGGGTTTAGGAATTAATTAATAAAAGTACTCTCATGAATTCCAAAGTAGATTAGGAAAATAATTAATTAAGATAAAAATCATATTCCTAAATTGTCTAGGAGGGTTGCCTACATCTATTAATAAGAGGAGTCTTATTATGAGTTAGGGTTACACAAACTTCTAAGAGTTGGGAGAGTACAGAGAATTTCTATAGAGATAGAAACTAGGTTTTTGCCAACACCCATCTTCTTAAATACATACTTCCTTAGTGGATCACCTCTAGAGGTCAAACACTTAGTTGGCTAACGTTGATCAAAAGAAAGAATCATAACCGGTGAATTCAAGGGGAAATAAAAGAATTTGGAGTTGAACTCGTACCTGAGGAAGTAAGGTTCAACAATGGTATGATTCTGAATCTCCATCTTCTTTTCTATTGATTAATAATTGAGCACAAGGTATGATCATGGGGGTGGTTTGTATAAAATTTTAAAATCTGATTTTATCGCGCTTCCGCCTTAATTATTTAATTTGATTGCATGTATGCAAAATATACAAAGTTAACAAGGGTTAAATATATTTTTACCAACACTACTTAACCTCGATTTACAAATGCATCATTGGACTAAAAAATTTTACAGTCAACTCATTGAACTGTAATTTATTAACAAAAATTTGAAAAATCATTTATTCCGTTAAAAACTTAACAGAAAATCTACATGGCACCACATGGTCACGCTTACGTGGAATAAAAGAGCCACCTTAGATTTATTTTTTAATAATAATAACAAAAAAACTTTTGTTTATTTTTTCCAGTTCTCAAGCTTGGACTCTCTCTTTATTTAAAATAAAAAATAATTAAAATAATTAAATAAATTAATAATAAAGTATATTAATGTATAATTTTTACAAGTTTATTTATAAATGTTTTCATAATATTTTTTAAATTTTAAATATTTTAAGTTCACTTTAAAAATATAAAATTATCTAATAGATTGAAATGGAATGATTATTATTATTATTATTATTATTATTATTATGATTATTATTATTATCATTATTATTATTATTATAATTATTATTATTATTATATTATTATTATTATTATTATAACTATTATTATTATAATTATAATATTTAAAAATAAATTACTACTAAAATAACCATTATATTTTACAAAACAAATTAAACAAAAAGAATAAATTAAAGTTTAATGTAAAAACATAAAAGAAAATTTGGGCGGCGAGGTAATAGATGTGATAAAGCTTAACGTATTTTCGGCGATGAGGTAACTAGATCTGATAAAAGAAGAAACAAGTTTGTCATACAAGTCACTATTAGGTTTTTAATATCCATGAACATGTAACAAATTACATACATAGAGCATGTGACACCCCCAAATTCGGGTACTTCATTTCCACGGGATTTGGTGCTCACTATCCAAAATAATTACTTCTAACTACCCATAACCAAAGATAATTACATAAATTAAACATCTTAAATAATAATTCTTCCCTTTATAGGGTTACATCAACGTAAAACAAATCCCAGGTAATCTAACCTTAAGCTATTACATAAGTCCGCGGAATACATCACAAAATAAATTAAGTCTCATACCATAAGTTCAGCAAATAAAATTAAACAAGTCTTCATCATTTGGACATCTTGCCCTTGCCTTTGCTAGAAGATGGCTCATCAACTTTTTCAACTTTGGCTGCAATGTTAAATGCAAGAGTGAGCAAATAATTACTCACTAATATAATGATGACAATAACAATAGCATAAGAGTAAGCAATGAATACTGAATAATTAAGAACTCGTTCTTCGAATAAAGATTAGAAAGCAAGTTCGAGATTTAAATTTGAGGGTCTTTAAAACCATGAACTATGTCCCAAGGTTAATTAAGTATTTCTACTTCAAACTTTAACAATCATTAAACTATACGGACCTTTTCTTTCATACTTAGGGGATCAGCCCTTCGTACTATGCATTATGTATAAACATCTAAACACTAACACGTACATAATCCCCTATATTAGGGTTGTTCATCTCAGTTTGACTTTAGAATTTCCATACTAAAGAAAGTTTAGTTTGGAATAGCTTAACAGTGATATTAGAATTTTTAGAACACTTATCAATTATGGATTAGTCCAATCAATAGAGATTTATTAGTTATTTAAAGGTTCAACATGATAATAAATGATTGAACAATGATACTTATGTCAAGGATTGAATATCAACAATATATAATTGAATATACATGGTATATACAAAGTATTACATCCAAAAGAGTTAGAAAACTCATTTGGAACAATGAACTTGAACAATTTATGCTTTCAATAGCAAGAAACAAAAGTTAGAAACTTGTTCAATAAAAGATTCAAGTTTAAGAATATGAAACTTGCTCAAAATAAAAGAATTAGAATACGAGAGCTTGCATAATGAAAAATTGAGGTTAGAGAACTTGCCTCATGCATAAGCTACACAAATATAACAAACTTTTGCCAAATACCCTACATATACCATTAAATCACAATACCAATTAGTTATATTAACGCTAACTTCATTGGTTTACTTCTCATTTTAGTCAAGTCTATAATCTTTAACTGAAGTTCTGATTATCCTAATCATTCACATACCCTAAACCTGAACTCCAAGTTATATTGTAGTACACGACATGGTGATTGAAAAATAACTTCAATTTTCATGACATCACATTCCAAAATTCCATAACTTATTAATCCATAACTTTTAGTTTCAACTTTGTGATTACAATATGTTATTACATCTTATAACATATTTTAGGTTCCTCAACAATCATTAAAATAAGTTAAGCTAACATTTCCCCAAGCTATACTATTAACAGTTCATTCTTTGGTCTCCGCTAAACCATGCGGTAGCGCCATATCTACCCTAGGATCCAAAGGTCTTTGTGCTTCAGAGGCGGTAGCGCTACGCTCAACTCGAGTCGTTTTCCAAAACACGAACACAGACTCTACACTTATACAAGATTTCCAATTTCTTAATTTCTACAGCAACACAGACAAACCCTTACACTACAAACTTAACCAAAGCCTCATAACATATACAATCAAACATTCTAACACCTAAAACAACTTACGTAATCAAATTTAGAGGATTAAAAACCATACTTTTGTTATTTTCTTCAATTTCAACACACTTAGCAAATTCAATCACCAAAACTTCATTTCTTAACCAACTTAAACCATTTCAATTGAATTTTTTCTGTTTATGGACATACTAACACAATTCACAACCACTTTACAGATTATAAAAAGGATTAAACATAAAATTTTGGACTCAATAAGCCATTATCACACGTATATAACACTGTTAACTTATAATTTCTTCTTCAAACCAATTTTCATGAATTTGATTACTTCAACATCATTTATAAACTACATATAATAGATTATACACTATCCATAACATTCATAATAACTATTCTAACCAATCATTAACCAAATTTTCCCTTTTTCCCAAGAAAACTCAAGAACACAAAACATGATTTTTCATGAATACTCTTACTAAAAATCATTTATAGATGATAACCAATTGACTACATAAACTAATTAATAATTATAATTCAAATTCACACAATTCTATATGAGAAATTAAGAACATGAAATTATGTTTTTATACCTTCTATTATTGGTTACTGTAAACAAAATGATAAAGTATTGCTTGTTAATGCTTCCCCCTTCTCTCTTGATATTCCAATTCTTCTCCACTTTCTCAATTTCCTCTCCTGCTCTCTCTCAATTTCTTCCTCTGTTCCTCTCTAATACTCTGTGTTTCTAACTTATACGTAATATAAATCAACTAAAACTCTATGCGCACAAATAAACTCATAAACGTGGTTATCAGTTTCATCAAGCCAAAAGTCCTCGGCTGTTATATTAAACAAAATCCACAAGACTTTGTTTGGTTTGCACACTAATACATCCCTTTTAACTTATTTTTATAATCCTTATATTATATAGTTCCATTTGTCACATTTTTTTTAATTAGTTTTAATAACTTACACTTACAATTATAATTTTCATAATAATTATAACTCATGCTTAGCAAATTATTACATATCCAATTTAATTATTAAATTAAACAAGAACATTACCATTACATAACATTATTATTTCTAAACAATACATCTAATTTAATTACTAAATTAGAATGGCACTCTAATTATTTAATAATTCATTTAATTTAATTATCTTATTAAATTAAATACTCAAATCATAAAATTACCATTCACTACTTTAGTTAACATACACATTTAACTAAATTACTACACCACAATTTCATTAATTATTTATTTATCTCAATAAATAAATCAATTAAAATATTTATTTAATTTAATAAATATTTTTAAATTACATAAAAATTCTCGTTTGTTACATCCTTCCCTTTCTAAAAGGATTTTGTCCCCAGAATCACAACTCAATAAATTCATTCCTTAAAAAGATTTTGTCCCTAGAATCACAACTCAATAAATTAATTTGTTACATTCTTCCCTCCTTAACAAGATTTTGTCCCCAGAATCGCTTTATAAAATTAAGCAAATAACTGAGGATAAATTTTTATCACAACATCTTCAAGTCCCACATAGCTTCTTCAGCATTGTGGTTTCTCCAGATTACCTTAATAGAAGGTATCACTTTGTTTCTGAAAACCTGCTCTTTTCTATCAACTATTTGAACTGGAATTTCTTCATATGACAAGTCTTTTTCAAATTGTAACGATTCATATTCTATAACATGTTTATAATCGGGCTTATATGGCCTTAACATCAAAACATGGAAAATGTTATGAATATGTTCTAGTTTCGGAGGTAGAGTGATAGGTGGATTTTATATCCACTTATTCGGTATCTTTTACTTGAATTAGTTGCTTATATTCATGTGTCTAAGTTATTTTTCATGCATTTTGTGTTTATTTTGTAGATCTTATGCTTGGGAACGATGTGAGCGATTATTGGTATGAAAACGCAAGGAAAAGCAAGGAAAATGCAAAGAAAAGCAATCTGGACATCATTTGGGCTTTCATGTTTACTTTATGTTCCTGGTTTAGAACTTATCTTACATTGTAGAACGTCTTTGTAGCTTTCCGTAACATCTTGAATCGTTCTAATCGGAGTTCGGATGCAAGAGTTATGATCTTTGTACCAACGGACGTCAAACTTTGTTGTTTTGGTTAGCCATTTTCATAGCAGTCCCTTCCAGCCCAATTTCAGCCTTGATTCGTCCAAAATTTCTCAATCCTCAAAGAATAAAAGTTGTAGATCTCGTCGATATCTTCGATTTGATAGGTAGCAGGCCTCGTAACTCTTTCCGGATCAAACGTTATGGCCATTTTACCAGAGGACACTGCAACAGAAAATGGACCGCGCGGGCGCTATGAATTTATCTTGTGGTCGCGCGACCTTGGAGCAAAAAATGCGATTTTCTGCAAGTCGCGGCGCCACCGACCCTTCAAAACCAATTCTCGTGTGGCGCTACTTACTTGGCGATGACCACAGCTGACTTTTCATTAAACAGAGCAATTGAAGCGTAATTGAGAGAGGGGTTCAATTAGGGCTTATATATTAGACGTATTTTCATTATGTAAGAGATATTCCACCCCTTGGGGGCTGAACTTACTGCTATATTTTCTTTCTTCAACTTTCAATAAGTAAATTAGAGTAGTGATTTTCTAGAGTTGATTAGATTGAAGACTTGAAGCGATTGGAAAGCATTGGAGATTCAACCTTGGATCAAGAGAACAGATTTGCACTGCTATTATCTATTCTTACTCTCTCTTTGATTCTTAATTGTATATTATGATGTTTATTCAATATGTGGATGATAGTATTAATTTAATTATGATTTAAATTCTATTCTGAGATTGCAATGGAGTCTATGGATTAGTTTAATCTGATATATTTCATTGTTAGCTTTATTGATTTCCATGGGATTGTCTATTAAGATTCATGCTTGCTTGTTTAGTTGATTGGCCATCAATTACTGTGATAATCTATATGGACTTGAGAAACGAAGTATGGGTTTAGATCTGATCTTTTTAGCTTGTGATTGTATATTCTACATTGTGTTGGGATGTATGATTTGTGCTTAGGACAGACATATTGTAAGGTTTGTAATAATCAAGAACGCAATCAAATTGCATAAAAAGTGCGGAAACGTGAAAAAATTAGAGTTTAAAATTTTTACAAACCATATACCCGGATCACCCTTTATGCACAATTATTAATTAAACGAAAAGATAAAGAATAAAATCATACCCTTGAAGATCGAGCTTCCTCAGGTACAAGTTCACCTCCAAATCCTTTCGCGTCCAACTTGAATCCACCGGGGTTTTGTTCCTTCCTTTGATCAACGTTAGCCACCCATATGTTTGGCCTCTAGAGGTGATCCACCAAGGAATTATAATGATTCAAGAAAAAGGTGTATTGGCTCAACCCTAGTTTTCTATCTCTATAGAAAGGGCGTACTCTCCCAACTATTGGAATTACGTATTAGTAAAAGTCAACAACCCACCCCACCCATAATAAGACTCCTCTTATTTATAGATGTGGGCAACCCATCTTAACAATTAAGGAATTGGGTTTTATTTAATTAATTAAATTCTTTTAATTAATTAAGCTCCCTAATCTTATTAGGGATAATTAATTAAACTCCTTTAACTAATTTTCCTTCCTAATTCAATTAGGAATAAATGAGAGTACTTATATTAAATTAATTCCTAAACTCTTTTAGAAATTAAAATAATAATAATTGTAATAATATTAATAAGACTCCTCTTATTAATTTATATTTAATATTTCTAAAATATTAAATAATAAATATTAAGCTATTTAATTTATTCTATCACCATAGATTAAATTAAATATACATAAATATATTATTACGATTATGCCATTAACTTCTTAAATAATTATTCTTCCTTTTATGGTGTGACCCTTTAGGTTCTCCATATTAATAGGTTGTGAATAAATCAATTAGAACAATTCTAATCTTATTTAAATAAATAAATTAAACAATTAATTTATTTAAATAAATAATATTTATTCTACAATAGGGATAAGCCTCCCTAGCGATCAACGACTTTCCGGATAATATAGATTTCAACATTAATCATAAAAGAACCTTTGAGTAAATAGTTACCGTGACAATTCAATCCTTCCACCATACAATGTCCCAATTAAATATAAGACATGGAATTCTTGTCAAGTCTTATTTTATTTAATTATATGTATTTCGAACCTTAAATGCACAACTCAAATAATGCAAATTAGAAACTCCTTTCTAATTTCATTACGCCTTAACAAGGACTCTTTGGGTTGTCATTTATCGAATCACATAGGACATTTCTCTTCTTTTATTAGAAGTGGTAGATTCTTTATTGATCATTCATTATCTCCATGTACAACTTATTATACCCAAGCATACCCTTTGATATACCCTAAGGGTCTTAAAGAATAAGTCAAAGCATAACTCATCATACACAAGATACTATGATGATCTCAAGTCCAAGGATTACTTGTACTACTATCACTACAAGAATTCCTATTGACAGGCATATAAAACTCCATTAGGTATTCCTTAGCGAGCCACGTTCAGTGAACTTATTCTCTAATAAGCACCTACATACTTGCTTTAGTGTCTCCACACAAATGATCATGAGATCAATCATCCTCATCCAATGAGCAAGCAACGTATGTACCAATCTATCCGGATTCACTAATCCCCAATTTAGTAATCCAACGATTGGGAACTATTTTAGTTTTAAGCTTTCTAAGAATTTAGATCTCATTAGAATGATCATCATCATTATTCTAAAAGCATTGCTTAAAACTATGGGTTTATCACATATTATAAAAATAGCATCGTGTAGACAATTAAAAGCCTTTAATAAATTAATACTTTTATTAATAAATGAATAAGATTGTTACAAAGTATATGCTTTATCATCAAACATGATTGGCTTGTGTGCATACTACTTTCAATCTCCCACTTGCACTAAAGCCAATCGTCACGTGGTATCTTATACTCTTCTTCTCTAAGTGGACGATTATCCCTAACATTGGATAAGCTTTAGTTAATGGATATGTAATGTTGTTCATGAGATTCCACTATCTCTATAGTGATTTCCCATCTTTCAATGATTCTAATAATCAATTGAAAGTGCCACAACACATGTTTAGATCCAAGATGAGACTTAGGAACTATTCCTAGTTACGTAATGAACTTTTAATCCAAACAATCAACTTGCGACTTCATTTATAGCTATATACTTTGTCTTTATCACTAAACCAAAGAACTCTTTCTTTGTTTGTAACCTTTCAATTCATCGCACCCTTTGTTTCAAGGTAACCCTTTACCTTAAAGTGATTTTTTCGTCGTCTTAGTGCGTGCGAAAAACTTGAGTGCATTAAGCCCTCTAGTTTTAATTAAGACCCACCGTGAATATGATCACATCCTTAGTGCTTGGGTTAAGCACTTTAAGATATTTTTCAACGACTCATAGTGAACTTCTCCATAATATATGGTGATCAACATCGGTCTCGTACATTTCATTGCATACATGATTGTCACTCATGCGACCTCTCTTTTCAGGAGTCTGTGGGGACTATTAAGAGAGATACACTCCATAGCTCATCAACATGAGACATCTCTTGGAGTTTTCCATGCTAAACGACTTTAACATCAAATGAATATACGTTCCTTGGGTTAAGTTGAGCATCCTTTTAAATCTATCTATATAGATTTGCATCCCCAATAATGATACTCTTCCAAATCATTCATGGAGGATTGTCTAGACAATTTTATCTTTACTGATTATAGCATTGGTATGTCGGTCCTTATCCGTAGTATATCAACATATAATACTAAAAATTTCACGGCGCTCCCATCGAATTTTTGTACACACTAGAACTCTTACCTCATCGTATGTAACTCTAGATCATCATCTTACATGATCGTACCTCATCATCATCATCCATGATGAATCCATACCTCCTAGTTATCTTGGTATTCTATTCATTTATGATTCGGATTTGTGGTACAATAGGTACATCTGAGTTCCTCTTATTTGACTTATAGTGTTTTGTGGTTCTTGAACTCTTCAAGATCTATTATCCTCCCACTAGCCCCTTCAATGATAAACACATTTATCTTAGAAGGCGCGTGTTTCGCAATAAACACCTTTTGCACAAGCGAGGATTATAGAACATATACCCTAAACTTACTTTAGGATGTCCCACAAATCTATACATGTCAAATCTTGTCCCAAGCTTATCCTTTGAAACCTTTTCACATAAGTTGGACAACCCCTTATCTTAACATACTTAAGATTAGGAATCCTCCCTGTCCATAACTTTTATGGAGTCTTGTGGCCGGATTTTGAGGTTACCTTTTGTAGATATGCAGCCATTTCTAGGACATTATCCCAGAAGGATACTGGAATGTCGGTAAAATCATTATGGATCGCACCATGTTCAACAAGGTATGATTTTTCCTTTTAGATACATCAATCAATTATTGCGTATCAGGATGTGTCCATTATGAGAAAACCATTTGAGATGATCAAGAAACTTATTGCACAAGCATTTATTCCTTGATCTAATCAAAGAATCTTAATACTTTGTCAATTTGTTTCACTTCTGAATTCTTTGAACCTTTCAAATAATTCACACTTGTATTTCAACAAATACATACATTCAACTCTTTGAATGATCATCTCCTTTTCTTATACTAATTTGTTCAATATGCAAAATTATTTTCATGTAAGTCAAGTATACAAAATTTATTAAGTAATATTCGATTCTATACAAAACATTATTATTATAAATAGAACAACAATTGTTCTTAATTATAATACCAAAAAATTTTATTGTCCAACAATAAAATAGAAATAATATTTTAACAAGGCTGGAATACAATAACAACTTATTGACTTAATAGATTTGCGCCGTAGGCATTGCTAAACTATAAGTTTCTATAGCTAATGTGGCAACCTTTGCTACATTTCCATACATTATAGGATTACTTATATTTGTTTAGCTTTTACTACTCGCTTGGTCCCTTAATAAATCTATATTTATGATAACCAAAGTCGGTATCCAATACCAAAGTAGAACCTTGACTTAAAGAAAAAATTATTTTAAATCATAAACAAATTTGTATTTATGTAGAAACTTCACTAAGCTTCTTTGGTTAGCCTCCGCAAGATACTTCTCGCAGTTTCTTTCCAGTGTCCAGGCTTATTGCAGTTGAAGCAAACTCCTTTGCTATCCATATCGGTTTTGTTCTTATTATCCTTTGTTTTGGCCTTTTCTATTTACCTTCTTAGAATCATTCTTCTTTTGAGAAGATCCTTTGGCCCCTACTACTAGTAAGACTTGATCTTTCTTGGTTGGAAAGTGACTCTCAACATTTTTCAATATGTTAAGCAAATCAATGAGGGCGATATCTAGCTTGTTCATATGAAAATTCACAACAATTGTGAAAGGAGAATTAGGGAGTGAGTGCAAGATCAAATCTTAGCTCAACTCGCATCCATGACAAAACTTCGTTGTCCTAATTGATCAATCAAATTGATAATGTTAAGAACTTTTTTATGCATTTTATAGTGCCATTGGCCATTCTAGATCGGAAGAGCTCCTTAGATATCGATATCTATCGGTCTTCCTTTCCTCGCCATCAACTACTTGATGTGCGGGAATATAGTAAAACATCCATAGTTTCATCTTGTCATTTGAAGCTCGTTACTCATGGACGCTTGAGCATGATGCATTGAAATAATCATGCATCATCTTGCCACTTTCTAAAAGTAGCAATGTCTTCCTCGGAGGCATTATGCGCAACCATTCTTGAGGATAGGCGTATTAAGGACATAAGATAGCTTTTGACTATGAGAACTATTCTCAAATTCCTTAACCAATCCGTTTAATTGATTGCAGTTAATTTAGCATCTAATATGCCGCGATGATAGTAATTTTAGACATTGTAAAATTTCAGTAAATGATTTTGTAATCAACAACATTTTAACATACATTCTTTTATTAATTACCAAAATAAATTAGGTCTTGTTTTAAATTGGTATCTCCCACTATTTTCTTCAAACTATATTACCCTCACTTATATAGTTCGGCAAAATCTAATTAAAGATTTTGCTAGTGAGAATAAGGATCCCATTTCAAATGTATATAGCCTTGTGGTGACACAACAAACTATATATAAATAAATAGGTAGACAACTTTTGTCAATTACATCAACTATGCAACTCCTTTTCTTTTGCCTCTTAGATTATTTTGATCAGTGGTGGCACATCCAGAATCAAAATTATCCAAGTTAAGTCCACCTAGCACTCCATATATTCAAAAAATAAAATATCATCCTTGTGGTGACACAACAAAATAATATTGTTCAATTTTCTTTATAAGCATCAAATGTGATAAATTAACATCTTAAATACTTAATACTTGCCTTGTGGTGACACAACAAACTCATATTAAATATTTAATACTCTATTAATTTTATCATGCTAGAAGGCGACGTTCGATATTCCAAATATCTTTGAACGCTTAGGACTTAATATAAAAATTGAGGGGTTTGATATTAATTTGTCTCATCTTGTTTAGCGTAGCATACATATATATATATAAAATACGCAATATATTAATGAACATGCGAAGCATGTTTATAATATCTAATATATATAGTATAAGCATACACATATAGAATATTATATTCTACCCGGATTGATTATGGACTTTTATTCTAGTTTGGTTCACTAGAGCCACCAAGTGAACCAAAAGGTCAAACCCTAGGGGTGCAAGAAATAATATTTAAATATAACTATTACATTTAAACCCGGGCTCCATAACAAACGGGTCTTCACGCGCTCCTTGCTCCTTGATCTCCAATTTTCAAAATAATTCTAATTATTCCTATTACAAAACTATTTAAAATAAATAGAAACCTTGATCGTGATCGAGGGAAGTACATAGGAGGAGATAGAATTTACATTAAGAAAAATTAGAGAAGGCGAGCACGCAGAGACCCATTTAATAAAACCCATACATTCATGCATCCAACTAAAATAAAATCCAATCACATTGGTTGATAGTCCATAATCAATCCCATTTATTATCATACACATCATCATATGCATCAATAAATAACATTCATCCTATGAATAATAAACATTTAATATATATATTGATATCATTTAATGGGCAAATTTAGTTAGTATAAAATCTATTTTTGAATCAAAATAAACTCCTTTATTTTAATCCAAATTTAAATCAAAATAAAACTATTTTATTTTAATTTATCTAATTTTGAATAAAATAAACTATTTTATTTTAATCAAAAAAATTTTAATCAAAATAAACTCCTTTATTTTAATTAATTATGGAATCGATTCCATGTAAAAAAAAAAAATTAAAGGAAACACGGATTATCTTTTCCTATTCACAAATAAACTCCTTTATTTCGAATAATATGAAATCTTATTTCATATTTAAATAAACTCCTTTATTTAAGGAAACATGGATTTTCTTTTCTATTCACAAATAAACTCCTTTATTTTGAATAATATGAAATCTTATTTCATATTTAAATAAACTCATTTATTTAAGGAAAGATATAATCCAATTTTAACTCCAATTAGTTATCATGGAATCCAATTCCAACTCTAATTAGTTAGCATGAAATTTAATTTTAATATTAAAATAAACTCTTTTATTTTAATATTAAAATAAATCTTTTATTTTAAAATTAAAATAAATTTTTTATCTTAATTATAAAATAAATGAAATTATATATATATATAATAATAATAATAACCGAAACCTTTATTATATATATATATATATATATATATAATATAGCCGAACATTCCTAAAATAAAAAAAAAAAGAGATTCACGTTGCCTGTTAACTTTTGAAACCATGAAACCTTGATTTCCGTGCATGGAATGCTAACTTATATATATATAGCAGGTAACGTAATATATATATTATATATATATAATAACATCCTGTAGCCTTTTAAATCCAGCAACAAGTCCAGTATGAAGATTTCGTGAAACCTTAAAATCCCTTGACCACGTGTATGCTTCCTGATTCACGAATAATCTAAAACAGGTTTCGTGAATTTTTTTTTTTTTTTTTTTTTTTAAAAAAAAAATTATACAATAAAATTATGCCCAATGAAATTGTTCTAAACACATATCAATATACATATCAAATTAAAACAATTAATAATTCGCATAAAGGTTTGGCTCTGATACCACTGTAAGGTTTGTAATATTCAAGAACGCAATCAAATTGCATAAAAAGTGCGGAAACGTGAAAAAATCAGAGTTTAAAATTTTTACAAACCATATACCCGGATCACCCTTTATGCACAATTATTAATTAAACGAAAAGATAAAGAATAAAATCATACCCTTGAAGATCGAGCTTCCTCAGGTACAAGTTCACCTCCAAATAGTTACCGTACAATTCAATCCTTCCACCATGCAATGTCCCAATTAAATATAAGACATGGAATTACTGTCAAGTCTTATTTTATTTAATTATATGTATTTCGATCCTTAAATGCACAACTCCAAATAATGCAAATTAGAAACTCCTTTCTAATTTCATTACGCCGCCGCCGAGGACTCTTTGGGTTGTCATTTATCGAATCACATAGGACATTTCTCTTCTTTTATTAGAAGTGGTAGATTCTTTATTGATCATTCATTATCTCCATGTACAACTTATTATACCCAAGCATACCTTTGATATACCCTAAGGGTCTTAAGGAATAAGTCAAAGTATAACTCATCATACACAAGATACTATGATGATCTCAAGTCCAAGGATTACTTGACTACTATCACTACTGTGAATTCCTATTGACAGTATATAAAACTTCATTAGGTATTCCTTAGCGAGTCACGTTCAGTGAACTTATTCTCTAATAAGCACCTACATACTTGCTTTAGTGTCTCCACACAAATGATCATGAGATCAATCATCCTCATCCAATGAGCAAGCAACGTATGTACCAATCTATCCGGATTCACTAATCCCTAATTTAGTAATCCAACGATTGGGAACTATTTTAGTTTTAAGCTTTCTAAGAATTTAGATCTCATTAGAATGATCATCATCATTATTCTAAAAGCATTGCTTAAAACTATGGGTTTATCACATATTATAAAACAGCATCATGTAGACAATTAAAAGCCTTTAATAAATTAATACTTTTTATTAATAAATGAATAAGATTGTTACAAAGTATATGCTTTATCATCAAACATGATTGGCTTGTGTGCATACTACTTTCACATATACCAAAGCACCATTCGTAGTCAATTGAGAACTTGCGCTTAAACCCTAATTATTTGTAAATCACATAGACATATAGTGGTTTAGGTAATGTGGGTGTTCATGTGTATTCTATCAAATGTGGATTATATGTGATATGGGTATAGTACATTGAGAGATGGCTATACTTTACTTTCGTGTTCTTGGCTAACAATCCGGTACAATTAGTTTGGCTTAACATGGAATGTATGGATTTGAATGCGTCAATAGATGAAATTGTAATCTCGGGTCTTCATTATCTAGTTTCACTCTAGGAATAGTTAGGTATATTTACTTTAATAGCTTAAATATAAAATATAATTTCATTCATTTAGATAAGACTGAAATGGTTATGGGTTAATGCTTGGTGAACTTTATTAGTTAATTCTCCATGGGAACGATACTTTACTCACTCTTTATTACTTGTTAACCGTGTATACTTGCACGCATATATTGATCGATAAAACGACCAACATAGAGCTACCTCATACGCTACTTCACCAACTCGTCGTAGCACTTCAAAAGGTCCTATAAACCTAGGACTTTGTTTTCCCTTTTTACCAAACCAAATTTTTCCTTTCTAGGGAGACACTTTCAAGAAAACAAAACTACTGACATCAAATTCCTGATTCTGTCGGTGTTGATCAGCATATTTCTTCTGCATATCCTGTGCAGCTATCAGTCTTGCCCGAATCACCTTGATGATCTTAACAGTTTGTTGTACCAATTCTGGACCTAATAGTTGACGTTCTCCAACTTCGTCCCAGTATAACGGAGTTCTACATTTTCTACCATACAACGCTTCGTAAGGCAGCATGCCAATTCTTGCGTGATAACTATTGTTATAGGTAAATTCAACCAACGGTAGATGGTCATCCCAATTCCCTTTAAAATCCATAATATATGCTCTGAGCATATCCTCCAATGTCTAGATTGTCCTCTCACTTTGTCTGTCAGATTAAGGATGATACGTTGTGCTCATTCTCAACTGCGTTCCAAAGCATTCCTGTAGTCGTTTCCAAAAATTTGATGTGAAACTTGGATCTCTATCTGATACAATTGACACCGGGACACCGTGTCTTGATACAATTACCTTCACGTACAGTTTTGACAACCGTTCTAGGTTAAATCAAATCTTGATTAGCAAAAAGTGTGTCAACTTCATCAATCGATTGACAATCACCCAGATTGCATCGTAACCTTGCTGAGTCATTGGAAGACCTACCACAAAATCCATTATGATATGCTCCCATTTCCATTCTGGTATCTCTAATTGTTGCAACAATCCGCTTGGCCTTTGATGTTCAGCTTTAACTTTCTGACAAGTTAAGCATTTTGCCACACATTCAACAACATCCTTTTTTATATTCGACCACCCGAAAAGGATATCTGAGATCCTGGTACATTTTCGTACTTCTAGGGTGAATTGAATATCGTGAGTTATAAACCTCACTCAAAATTTCCTGTTTAATTTCTCGTACTGGAGGAACCCAAATTCTCCCTTCGAATCAGAGTAACCCTTTTGAATCAACTTTGAATTTATCTTCCTCACCTTTATACACTTTTGTCCTTATCTTTTCACAGTTTTCATTCTGAAGTTGTGCATTCTTTACCTTATCCACTAACATTGAATTTCTCCCCATCTAGAACAATTTTTCATCTGATTCTATCGGATATTTAATTTTTAATTCTATCTTTGCCATTTCTGCTACAAGCTTTTCCTGAGCAGTTAAAGTCATTAATTTCTCCCGACCCTTTCTACTTAAGGCATCGACAACAACATTCGCTTTCCCAGGATGATAGAGAATGTCGCAATCGTAGTCTTTAATCAACTCTAGTTGTGAGACCCCAGATTTTATCAATAAAGATTTAAATTTTGTCGAAATAATTTTTAATATTATGGTGTGAATTTGAGATAATATTATAGTTGTGGGTAGTATTTATAAATTTTGCAAAGTATGCAAGTGGTTATATTATATTCGATTGGTCGGGGAATATTCGGTTTAGCGAGGAATATTCGTACAATGCGGCTCAATCATTGGTGGACCCACAATGTAATTATTATCGGATTGAGAAAACGACAAAAATATTTTATTGAAATAACGGCGGAAGTTTTACCGTGGTTCTTGTTGAACTACTCGGTAGTAAAGTAAAAATGCGATGTCGTGTGGTTGCATAGTAGCACACGGTATTGATTATTGATGCTTATGTGAGAAGTCACTCGGTTTGATTCCATTATCGATTAATAATATGAATTATTATAGCGATAATGACGTTTTGTTTTATTCGTATTATTAACGTAATAAAATAGAAACATCTTTTATATAAAATAGAATACTTTATTAAAGTTATTATATAAATAGAATATATTATATTTTATTATGCATAGTGTTGTATAGTGTTTTGCATAGTGTTTTGCATAGTATTGCATAGTGTTTGCATAGTAAAATGTTTTTATATAAATAGAATATATTATATTTTATTTAAAATATTTTTCTTTAAATATGGACCGCCGATTAAAGTAAATCAATACGGAATAGTTCATGGATTAATTCTATGCATTCCATTTTCCTATAAATAAAAGCTCATTCCTTCATTATTTTCTTACGAATTCATTGAAACTAGAGAGAGAAATTATAGAGAGAAGCTATAGAGAAAATTATAGAAAGAAGAAGAGTATTCGCTACTTCACTACTTCTATATTCAGTTCTTTTTACGGTAAAGGGTGTTATTCTTTCTTCTTGAAGAGAACTTACATTATTCCATTCACTATTATTACATTGGAATAACACCGTAAAAGTGGCATACCCTATACATAACTTTGTATCTGCAGTGGCATACCCTATACTTGGTGAAATCCTTATGTTATTCCATTGCTTATTATTACATTGGAATAACTTGTATCTGGTTTACCCTATACTTGGTGACATTCTTCTATTATTACATTGGAACATCACATGCGTGTGTTTTACAGGACACTGGTTCCGCTTTTTTATTCTCGTTGGAACATCACATCGTGTGTTTTACAGGACTGGTTAAAATCTTTATCATTACATTGGAATATCCTATACGTGTTTTTTACACGGATCCGGTTCCATCTTTATTATTCATTGGAACATCCCGCTTGGAATTGTGAATTTCACGACTTTGGTTCCGTTATTATTATTCTACATTGGAATAACACATCATCTGCAATACCGCATGCGTGGTGATTTCTTTTGTTATTCCATTCTTTATTATACCCAGTTGGTTAAAACTTTGACTTCTATACTCCATGAAATTAGTAGAATATCCTTGATATTTGCGTTTCATCCAAATATCTTTTCATGGAAATATTCTTACGATCATTCTTGAATTTTACTCTCTTAAAATGAAGATCATGTTGACAATTTGGACGTTAATAATTCATGGATTTAATAATTTTTGAACTTGTTTTATTGAATTACTATGTCATTGTCATCATCCTCATGATATATCATGTTATCTTTAGCTTACGTGCATAGATGAACTTAGTATGATTATGACCAAGGATCATTCGGTATAATCATGGCTTGTTATAAATGATGTGATAAAAGTCCTCGGTGGCTTTTGTAATGCGGTGATGGATAGTTTTTGGTATGATTATGACCGGGGGTGATTCGGTATAGTCGCGACCATTGATAATTTGATGAAAATCTTTGACCGTAGTACAGAATGATTAGATGTGGTGGTTTATTTATTAAGTGAGTCTCGGTGATAAAATTGATGAAAACCTTTTAAAACCTAAAAGATAGTAGACTTTATTTTCTACTTTACTCTTTTAATGGATTGCATATATTCATTGCAGATTAAAGCTGGTTGTCTATTGTATTTTATCGGTTTAACAATGTTGAAGGATAATGATAATTTATACGCATTATCTTAGTCATAATATTTCTTCTTTGGGCTAGTTGAGCTCACCCTTTCTTTCACCGTTTGTTCTCTTGAAATGAGAACGCCATTTGAGACGAGTCGGGGAGCGGAGTAATGGTCCGGAGGATAGCATTAGTAGTCCTCACTATTACGTGAAATAGTGTGATAATAGTTGTAATGAGGACTCCTTTTGAGTTTGTATAATATCTAGTAGACAATATTTGTATTCAAACTCACAGTTTATGTCGTAATGTACACGACAGTTATATTAGTAAGTTGTATTTGAATTTATGTACCATGTAAGTGGCGACCCAAGATGGGTGACGTATACCTAATTTTGGGGGCGTCACAGTAGTCATCTCCTTTTTCACATATTCAAATCTTTTTGTGTAAAGATATACTTCATACTTTTATGGTATGTATATATCTCACACCTCTCTTGTGACACCCCCAAAATAGGTATACATCACCTATTCTGAGTCGCCAAATACATGGTACAGAATTCAAATACAAACTTAATTATACAACTATCGTGTAAAATACGAAAAAACATAGGTAAGAGTTTTAACACAAATATTGTCTTCTAGACAATATCCAAACTCAAATGGAGTCCTCATTACAATTATTATTACACTATTTCATAGAATAGTGAGGACTACTACAGCCACCAACTCGGACCATCACTCCGTTCCCCGACTAGTCCCGACTACGTTCTCATTTCCTGAAGAGAACAATAAAAGCAAAGTGTGAGCTCAACTAGCCCAGTAAGAAATATTATGACTAAGATAGTGCAGAATAAATTAGCGTTAGCCTTCAACAATATTAAACTAATAAAATACAATGAAAATCAAGTTTAACTATAGCGGAACAAGAAATCCATTAGAAGAGTCAAGTATAGCATGAAATTTACTATCTTCTATGATTTAAAAAGTTTATCATCAACTTTATCGCTGAGACTCAGCTTAATAAATATTCCACATCACTGAATTACCCTTGCACTACGGGCCAAGGATATTCATAGTATCACGTCCACGAATTATCGATGCACTATGGGCCAAGGATAATCGTGTTATCACCAATGGTCATGATCATGCTAACAACTGTCCATCAATGCACTATGTGCCAATGAGGACTTTTACCACATCATTTGTAACATTACGGTCATGATTATATCAAATAATCTCTGGTTATAATCAAACCAATCAACAGTCCATCTATGCACTATGGGCCGAAGATAACTTTCATCATAATATAAGCATGAGGATGATGACAAAGATATAAGAAATCAATTAAATGAGAGCAAGGATAAATTTTAAAGATTTATAATTCAATTTATTCAGAATTCAATAATGTCCAAATTTTCAACATAATAATGCTTTGTGGAGTAAAATTCAAGAATAATATTGTATTAAAAATGATTTGGGCTGAAAAGAAATTATTTTTTGTCATGAATGGTACCCTGAGTGAATAGTACCCGAGTGAATAGTACCCTAACATAAAAAGATTAAAAATTATCAAGAATGCTCAGAATAATATTTTCATGAAAAGATACTAGATGAAGCGCAAATTTCAAGGATATTCTACTAATTTCAAGGAGTATAGAAGCCATACTTTAACAAAATGAGTGTAGAATTCGAAATCTGCAACGAAATAATATTACTTACATACTACAGAGTATGGAAGAAAATATTATTTCATAAGAATATTGAACAAAAATAATATCCCTTACCTTAAAAAGAGAGTACTTACATTTGGTAGGGTGGATATATTTTGAAGAAAACTTGTACTATTTTCTACACTCAAATCTTTCTAAAACTCAAAAGAAATACACTCAATATTATAGAAGAAGAATTCTCTGATTCTAGTGTGATTTTCAATTCGAAACTAAGCATCCTATTTATAGGGGAATGGAAGGGTACTATTTAAGACAAATCACGGACGCACAGTAACCATATAAACGGGCGAAATTATTCGGCTGAAACTTTCTGAATAATTCGATTTTCTTACTATGCAAACAATATGCAGACACTATACTAACACTATGCATAATAAAATATAATATATTATATTTTTCATAAAAAACAAAACTTAATATAATATATATATATATAATATATATATATATATATATATAATGAAAGTATTATTCCTATAAGCCAATCATGTATGATGATAAAGCATCTACTTTGTAATCAATCGTATTCATTTATTAATGAAGGAATTATTTATTAAAGGCATTTAATTATCTACATGGTGTTGTTTTAATAATATGCGATAAACCCCTAGTTTTAAACAATGCTTTTAGAATCATGATGAGATCATGCTAATGAGATCTAAATTCTTAGATAGCTTAAAACTAAAATGTTCCCAATCGATGGATTACTAAAAAGGGATTAGTGGATCCAGGATAGATTTTGTACGTACATTGCTTTCTCATTGGATGAGGATGATTGATCTCATGATCATTTGTGTGGAGACACTAAAGCAAGTATGTAGGTGCTTATTAGAGAATAAGTTCCTTTGACGTGACTCGCTAAGGAATACCTAATGGAGTTTTTCTTGCTGTCGATAGAAATTCATGTAGTGATTGTTGTACAAATGATCCTTGAACTTGAGATCATCATAGTATCTTATATATAATGAATTACGCTTTGACTTATTCTTTAAGACTCTTAGAGTATATCAAAGGGTATGCTTGGGTGTAATAAGTTATATATGGAGATAATAAATGATCAATAAAGAATCTACCACTTCTAATAAAAGAAGAGAAATGTCCTATGTGATTCGATAAATGACAACCCAGTAATCCTTGGCCAAGGTGGAATAAAATTAGATAGTAGTTTCTAATTTGCATTCATTAGAAGTTGTGAATTTAGGAATCGAAATACATATAATTAAATAAAATAAGACTTGACAGTAATTCTATGTCTTATATTTAATTGAGACATTGTATGGTGGAAAGATTGAATTGTACGGTAACTATTTACTCAAAGGTTCTTTTATGATTTATGTTGAAATTTATATTATATGGAATAAAGTCGTTGATCGCTAGGGAGACTTATCCCTATTGTAGAATAAATATTATTTATTTAAATAAATTAATAGTTTAATTTATTTAAGTAAGATTAGAATTGTTCTAATATTTATTCACAACCGGTTTAATATGGAGAACATAAATGGTCACACCATAAAATGAAGAATAATTATTTAAGAAGTTAATGGCATAATCGTAATAATATGTTAAGTATATTTAATTTTATCTATGGTGATAGAATAAATTAAATAGCTTAATATTATTATTTAATATTTTAGATATATTAAATATAAATTAATAAGAGAAGTCTTATTAATATTATTACAATTATTATTATTTTAATTTCTAAAGAGTTTAGAAATTAATTTAATATAAGTACTCTCCTTTATTCTAATAGGATTAGGATAAAAAATTAGTTAAAGGAGTTTAATTAATTATCCTAATAAGATTAGGTAGCCCAATTAATTAAATGAGTTTAATTATATAAATAATACATTATTTTAATTAAATAGGGTTACACGATATCTTTATATAAGAGGAGTCTTATATCGGATATTTTATATACGTGATTCCAAGAGTTGGAGAAATCGTCCCTTTTTACGTAGAGATAAAAAAACTAGAGGTTTGAGCAATACATCCTTCTTCCTAAAAAGTCTTCTTCCTTGGTGGATCACCTTTAGAGGCCATATACTTGGGTGGCTAACATTGATCAAAGGAAGAAATCTACCCAGAGATTCAAGAAAATCGCGGAGAAGTGGGAGTTGAACTCATACCTGTGGAAGCTCGTATCTACAAGGGTATGATTTCATAACTTCTTTCTCTTCGTCTTAATTAATAATATGCATAAAGGATGATCCGGGTAATTGGTTTGTGTGGCGCCTCCAAATCAAGTGTAACATCAAACACGGATATGGTGCTCACGATACAACATACATCAACATTTAACTCCATAAACTCTAGAAAATAATAATAATAACTATTACATACCTATTCAAATTAAATCCCAAGTCTTTACAACCTTAAATAAACTGAAACTTAAACTTAGCGTTTATTGCAACATTACATCATATGCGGAAATACAACTTAATACATAAATAACCCTCATCAGTTCATCGTAGACTTCCCTTTTTCCTTGCCTGAGCTCTCAGCGTTCTCATCTTAACTAAAAGGTTTAAGCAAGAATGAGCACAAATTGCCTGAAGTATATAAAGTAGTTTGGAAACACGCATCGAGGAGTAAAAGCATTTGTGTGAATATTTCTCAACATTGAAATAATTATCAAGAGATAAACAAGAATATCACGATAAGAGTTTTAGAATTCTCAATAGCATACTAAAGGGTGTTAGATACCATGAACATTATTTTGTTTCAGCGAAAACCATCGAGATAGTTTAACAATCAAATAGATTGTAAACAATCTCTGTAAAGTACTCGTGTGATCACTGTTGTACCTACATTGTGCACAAGTATGAAATTTAGCTGCGCATAAGCATAAATTGGACTATATGCCCGAGCATCTGTTTTGGCCGATTATTAGGGTTGTTCATCTTAGTAATCATGCGAGACCGCACTAAAGAAGTTTGCATTAGTAGACATTACATAGCTTCAAAAGATTTGAATTATTTAAACAATATACTATGTTTGCATCAATAACATCTATTTGGAATGAAAGCTAGAAAGCAGCATGCTTGAATATAGTTCATTAAGGGAATAAGAACTTTAAAGCATAGCGATTATAATAAGGCTGAATAATCCTCAATAACATTTTCGCAATCCCAAACTTACCCTCGCTACAATCAACTGAATAAGAGTTGAATAAATTCATAATGAAAAAAAATAGGGTAAGAAACTTTCCTGATAAGTCTTCTATAGTTAAAGATATGTATTAGTTCTTCACGTAACCTATTCATTTAAGTCACATTAAGCAACTAAGTATGCAAATACTAGTTTTAAGGATAAATGATTCTTTTCATCAACTTTTAGAGGTAATAACAGTAAAGGTTTATCATTATTATTAGCATTGCATGTGTCAAATGTTTCTATATATCTAGTTCAGAATTGGTGTCATTACATTCATCAATTTTGTTTGAAATATCAACATTCTTCTAAATTACTTAGTAATCGTTACATCGTTCTATGTTTATATTATACATAATGTAACTAACAAACTTGAACTCATTCTTTATCGCTTCACTAATGTTGACCATAATTCAAAATTTTAATACTTAACATCCTCATTAAATTCTTTATCAATCACATAGGATATATCAATCAAATTCTAAGTTAGTTATGCTTAAAGTACATTTTGTTATTGATTTTAACTATTCAAATGCTCAACATCAAGAATCAGAATTGAAAACGAAAAACAAAACTCAAAAAAAGTAGCCAACTATCGCTGTTATCTGTTGTCGCTATTTATTCGTTATTTGTTATTATTTACCGGGCAAGGACCCCTCTTCATGGCGCAACCACTTTATGATTTTGTAGTTTTTAATATGTAAGTTAGTTTACCTCCAATTTTGGATACGATATAGACACCATAGCAGGCTATATTTAAAAATTACGAACCACCTATTTTGGATATCTTAGGCAATCCAAAACAGGCCCAAAAAATGTCTGATCGCTACTGTTTTCAATTTTTTCCAAATTTTTACCCTATCTAGTTAAAATAGTCATAACTTTTTCGTTTCAAAACATTTTTGAGCGATTCTTGAGCCCACGTGAAGCTAACTTCCGAGGCTACAACTTTCATTCTTTGATCATTTCTAAATTCAAAACTCAGAATTCTAGAAAATTCGTGCAAGGGGATTTGCTTTGAATCGATTTCCAAATTTTGGATAGATTCGACACACCCACTTTGAATGCCATAACTCCCTCCTCTGAAGTCGGAATTAGTTTGTTCAAGAGGATATGGAAATCTTATTCAATGTATTATAATACCCCAAAAGCCCAGAATTTTATGGAAACTCTAGCTAACCCCGAATTTGTCTTTAGGGCCAGCAGTTCGCAATTCTTTGGTTTCTAACATGTTTATTTCACAACCTTATTACTTCTAGCTCATATACCAAATTAGAAAAAATTTTAAATATGTTATATATCATATATGAGACTGTATTTAAAAGTTATAAACATCCCATTTCAGAATCTTTAAGCTGCAGTGGTCAATAATGGCTTAACACACTTATTTCCAACTTTTCGTTTTGGTTTAGAATAGCTTTTCGCTTTTATTTAATATACCAAAACTCTTTATTTATCATCATATATGATTTATATATCTAGCCCAAGCTTTAGTTTTTCCTAATATTTGGTTTTTAACCAAAACAGTCCATATAGGACTTTCAACAAACACCTTGTGTGCCACTTTTGCGATTTTATTCCCACTAATCTACAGATGATATGACCATGATACTTGGACACAATAAACTTCATACAGCAAGGTATTTTAAAAAAATATTACATCTCAGAAATTAACATGCTAAGACCATCTCAGAAATTAACATGCTATACTTAGAAAAATTCGAAATTTCCGAACTGAGAGATTTTATTTCAACACGCATGCTTACGATTTTCATAACTTGCTCAATTTAACTCCTTTTCTTATGAAATTTGGACAGTTGTACCTCATGCTACATACTATTTTATAAAATTATTACATACACTAATCGGGTCATATAAACCATGATTCGAGGCTCAGAAAAACCCAAAATCATGATTTTACATTCAACCAACTTTGACAAATTTTTTGATTTTGATTCTAGCATTCATGGGCTCAACTCCTACAGTCCAGATCACTTCTACCAACATATATGAACATGTTACAACAAATAAACTCACTAAATTACCATGCTTTGAACAAATTGACAACTAAGAGGCATTTTATCAAACATATCGCATACATACATGAAAGCTTTGATTCTCTATGTAATTGCAACATGTTTAAACCAGAATTTCCATTCCTTATCATCCTCATAACAGAAACCAACATTAGCATAGCCTCACGAAATCAACATAAACCATTTATCATGGCTATACATGCTTTTTTCACTATTTTTCTTCAAGAACATGAAAAAGAGAGTTTCATGGCTTACCTTTTTGGACGAATTTCCCTTGTGTTAATCTGATTATCCCTCTTCCTTGCTTGTTAGTTGCTATATAATCTCCAGTATTTGTTTTCCCCTTCTCAAGCTCTCATTCTCTAAATTTCTCTCTCTCTTTTTTGCTCTCTTCGTGGAATTTTGCAAATGAGAGGAATATATGAGTGGAGAGTATATATTTATATGATATTAGCATAGGCTTCCCTTGCCTCTTCCATTCCCAAATCATCAGTCATGTATATATTTCTCATAATGTATAGGTTTAGTATGGAGAGGGGAGTTAAGAAAATGAAAAGTTTTAGTTTATTACACAAGTGTAACTCCCTCTCCCTCAATATCTTGCAATATGTATACTTCCTCCTCCCTTGTCCCAATTCGCGAGTCATAGGATCCCACCAGCTGCTGACCAATTAAATAAACATATTATAATATTATTTTAATCCTTCAAATGCCCATTTTGACAATTTTGCCCTCCGTAGCCAAACGTGCTTGATACTTATATTGATTCCTACAAAATTCAACGTTCCGGACGTCATGGAACTATCCGTTTCATTAAAATCATCACCAAAATTCGTGATTGACTTTTTTCTCGAAAAAGTCAACCGATTAACTTTGACCAGAAAGTCAACCGTGACACATTTTCGTGGTTACAGTCTAACCTGACTAATTTCGACGTTCCAGACTCGAATATGCAATTCACGTCTCTAAATTCCGCTCTGAACTCCAACTCATGATTTAATACTAACCCACGTAATAAAAAGAATTAATTCCCCACTTAATCAATTTAAAAAGTTAAATAACACTAAATCAACCATTTAAATACATCTCATCACATATCTTAACATAACACATATATGTATAACACATATATCTAATAAATGAAATCACACAAGAGTTTCAAATAAGTTCGTTTATTGATAATTATTAAATTACATAGAAAATCTCGGATATTATAGTTTGTGAAAAATTTTAAAATTTTATTTTATTTTGCTTTCGCTGATTTTGCAATTTGATTGCATCTTTGATCTTCACAAAACCTTACAGTGGCATCAGAGCTAAACTTTATACTAATTATTAATTGTTTTGATTCTATATATGTATGGGTATGTATTTAGAATAATTTATTGTGCATAATTTGTTGTATAAAATTATTATTTTATAAAAAAAAATGTTGTTTTACTTTCGTTATTGGGATCCGTGGTTTCGTTGATGAATTAGTACTGAAATATTAATGGGTCCCTAAAATACCTTATATGACAGATTACGTGATTTGATACCCACGTTGGAATATTAGCAGATGAATCATGGACTTGGTTTATATTATATTATATATATGTAATAGTTAACAGGGAATTATTTTGATTATTCAAAAGCATGTTGCGTGATTTGGTTATTCCCTGCTAACTAATATATATTATATATATTGTTAACATGTTTCCTGATTACTTTCGGTAATATTATATATATAATATATTACTTTATATATATATATATATATATATATATATATAATATTCTTAATAATTTTATAATTAAAATAAATAGTTTATTTAAATCTTTAAATTGGATTTCATGCAACATAAAATTGACCATTAAATGATATTCCTATATATATGGAATGATTTTATTTATTGATACATATGATGATATGTATGATGATATGTATGATAATAAATGGGATTGATTATGGACTATTGACCAATGTGATTGGATTTTTTTGGTTGGATGTTTGAATGAATGGGTTTTATTAAATGGGGTCTGCGTACCTCGTCTTTTCTGGTTTTCTTCTTGATGTAAATTCTATCTCTCTCCTATATACTTCCCCTTGACTGTTGATCAAGGTTTCTATTTAAATTAAATAGTTTAATGTAATAGGATTAATTAGAATTTTTCGAAGAACCGGAGATCAAGGAACAAGGAGCACTTGAAGACCCGTTTGTAATGGAGCCCGGGTTTAAATATAATAGTTATATTTAAATATTTATTCTTGCACCCTAGGGTTTGACCTTTTGGTTCACTTGGTGGCTCTAGTGAACCAAACTAGAATAAAAGTCCATAATCAATCTGGGTAGAATATAGTATTCTATATGTTCATGCTAATATATATATATATATATATATATATATATATTATATTATGCAAACATGTTTCACATGTTTAATAATATGACGTATTTTATATATATATATATATATATATATGTGTGTGTGTGTGTGTGTGTGTGTGTGCGCGCTACTAAACAAGATGAGACAAATAATAACAAATCTCTCAAAGTTTTTATATATTAAGTCTTAAGCGTTCAAAGATATTTAGAATATCGAACGTCGCCTTCTAGTATGATAAAATTAATAGAGTATTAAATATTTAATATGAGTTTGTTGTGTCACCACAAGGCAAGTATAAGTATTTAAGATGTTAATTTATCACATTTGATGCTTATAAAGAAAATTGAATAATATTGTTTTGTTGTGTCACCACAGGGATAATTTTTTCCTTTTTGAATATATAGAAGTGCTAGGTTGGACTTAACTTAGATAATTTTGATTCGGATGTGCCACCACTTGATCAAAATAATCCAAGAGGCAAAACATAAGGAGTTACATGATGATGTAATTGACAAAGAGTTGCCTACCTATTTATTTATATATAGTTTGTTGCGTCACCACAAGGTTATATATATTTGAAATGGGATCCTTATTCTCACTAGCAAAAACTTTAATTAGATTTTGTCGAACTATATAAATGAGGGTAATATAGATTGAAGAAAATAGTGGGAGATACCAATAAAAATAAGACCTAATTTATTTTGGTAATTAATTAAATGAATGTTTGCTAAAATATTGTCTTTTTACATGCGTAATTTTGAAAATGTCACATTCACTAATTTTCACTGCGTAGCATACTTGATCTTAACTTTCGTGACGTGCATGAATTACACTTGGATGGTTAAGGAATCGAGAATTATTCTCTTCTTTGAAAAGATTTCTTATGTTATAAATTAGCGAAGACTGCAAAAGTTGCGAGAGACAACCTCTCGAGGAAGAGATTGCTACTTTTAAAAGTGGCAAGATGATGCATCTTTGGCTCAATGCATCATACTCGCATCCATGAGTAACGAGCTTCAATGTCAGCATGAAACCACGGATGCTCCTACTATGCTACTATACCTGCAAGAGCTGTATGGTGAGCAAAGGGGCGCTAGATATGAAATATCTAAGGAGCTCTTAGATCTCGGATGACCGAGGGCACTATTATTGAGACTCATGTCCTAAAGATTATCAATCTGATTGAATGTCTTAGATAGCTTGGGTTCGTTATGGATGGGGAGTTGAGTCAAGATTTAATCTTGCAATCACTCCCTGACACCTTCTCACAATTTGTTGTGAATTTTCACATGAGTAAGTTGGACGTCAGCTTGCCTGAGTTACTTAACATGTTGAAAACTGTTAAAGGTCACTTCCCATCCAAGAAGAACCATGTCTTCTTTGGTGGATGATTCTTCCAACAAAAGGAAGAGGCCCAAGGTATCTTATGAAAGAAGAAATCCAAGAAGGCTAAGGAAAGGTGAAAGTGAAGGATCAAAAGAACCACGATCCAGTTAGAAAAGGAATTTGCTTCCATTTCAACAAGCGAGAGTCATTAAAGAGGAACTACTGAGGATTATCTTGCGAATAAAAAGTAGAAGAAGCTTGTAGAAGCTTTGAATCCTAATAAGGTTTGTTTATAATTAAAATTAATTTTTTGAAAGTCAATCTTCTACTTTGTATTGGATAACGGCTATGGTTCTAACATATGTAACAATATGCACGGGGATCGTCAAGTAAGAAAACCGAACAAGGATGAGGTTGTCCTACGAGGGAAATGGAGCAAAGGTTGTTGTATTAATGTAGGGACTTATTGTTTAGCAATCGCCTACGAGCAAGTTCATTAATTTAAATAATTGTTATTTTGTTCCAAATATCATTAGAAACATTATTTCTATCTCTCGTATTAGATATGGATGGTTTTAACATTATAATAAAGAACAACAATTGTTCTATTTATAATGATAATATTTTTATATAGTGTTGGTAATTTGCGAAATGGACTTTATATACTTGACTTGCATGAAAATATACTTCAAATTAAACAAACTAAGAAAAGGAAAAGAGATGATGTTAATTATACCTATATGTGGCCCTCAGACTTAGTCATATTAATGAAACAAGATTATCCAAGTTGTATAAAGATGGGCTCCTAGAGTTATCGAATTATGAATCATATCCAACTTGTGAATCTTGTCTCATGGAAAAAATGACTAAATCTCCTTTTAGTGGAAAAGGAGAAAGAGTTACAGAGTTGTTAGCGTTGGTACACACAGATGTATGTGGACCTATGACAATGAATGAACGAGGAGGGTATTCTTATTTTATTACATTCACTGATGATCACTCAAGATTTGGATATGTGTATTTAATGAAATACAAATCTGAATCATTTGAAAAGTTCAAAGAGTTCAGAAGTGAATTAGAGAAACAAAACCGGGCAAAAGTATTAAGATTCTTCGATCGGATCGAGGTGGTGAATACTTAAGCGGTGAGTTTCTCAATTATCTCAAAGAAAATGGAATAATCTCACAATGGACTCCACCAGGGACGCCATAGATGAATGGTGTATTTGAAAGGAAAAATCGAACATTGTTGGACATGGTTTGATCCATGATGAGCTTTCTAGATCTTCCAATTTCCTTCAGAGGATATGCCCTAGAATTGGGTCAGATACCTACTTAACAAGGTACCCACAAAATCCATCCCCAAGACCCATATGAGTTATGGAT